>VXBB01021895.1:713283-729980 GCA_013399915.1 Illadopsis cleaveri
TTTGAGAGAAGGCCATTAACAATTTTCTGAAATGCTGCATTTTAAATAAAAAATGGTTTTCTTAAATCGTCACTATTTTTATTTTAATTTCTTTTGCTAAGAGCTTCACCTAAGAAGTGTAACACTGAGTGAAGTCTTAAGCTGGCTAATTGAATTTTCTTCTTTAGCCTGTGGTCAAGAATATCGTGGGTCACACAAAGAGGCAGTGAATCACAGTCTGGGAAGTCAGCTGATGGCTCCAGCTGAGTGTGTTGGACTTTTTGCCTGCGAGTGGGCAGTTTGCTGGATCAGAACCTGGGGTTAGGAGCCTTGGATCTCAGCAGGAGGAACAGCTCTGCCTCTGTGATTGGCTTTTAGCAGTTTTTTAGCAGAATTTAATTTGATTGTAGGTTGATATTCACACTTTTAAAATCAGTTATTAGGGCTTGGATAGCTCCTCTAATGTGTTTTGTAAACTCCATTTACACCTTCACAAATCTTAGTGAGAGTTCAGCATTCACTGTGAACAATAAAAGGTTTGGCTAGTTTGCTCACAAATTTTTGTACTTTGCCAGAGGCACTTAAAAAACAATGCTCCAGAAACATGCCTAGAAACTGTGTGGGGGGGCTTTTTTATTAGTTTGTTTCTCTTGTTTATTGCTGCTTTCCAGTGCCTCACCCACTTCTCCTTAGTGGGTGGAGAATAAAAAGGAAGGTTCACATAGTATTTTTCCTATCCTAAACTGACATCCAAAATTCCCTTTTTTGGTCATCAGCAGCTGAAGCAGGCAGTGGAGCTGTTGGCTAATTTTTGTTATAGATGAGTGTAAATTGTAGAGAGCTGTCCTCTGTGTCAGTCACTTTTGGTATTTGTGGCTTGTTTATAGAAAATTTCTGCTGTCACAGTGATGCTGTGCAGTTTCAATCAGGTTTAGATTTGTTCCAGGACCACTTGATTTATGTCAAGCTTTTCCTTGCATAAATGTCCCCTGAGATTTTAGAGGGCACAAAAAAGTTCTAATTTCTCAGGAGATGCCTGCGATATTTTGTCTAGCAGATCAAAAGGAAATTTAAGAGCATTGAGAGCAGTATGGAGAAGTGGGAAGATCGGGGATTCTCTGGTCATTTCAGATACCCATCCTTCTGTGGTGACATATAAGGCCAGGTGGAAAATGTCTCCTATACTTGAGAAGATGTTTCTTTTTCCTTTGCCCCCCCATTGAGGATGGTAAAGATTGACTGGAAATAATGCCTGAGTGGGTGTAGCTGTAGGCACCCTCGTGCTGTAAGCCGGACAGAGAGGTGGCCTCAAGCTTTACAGTGTCTTGTTCTTGTATCTAGCTGTGGGGAATTTGGAATTTTAAAAAACTCCTTTGTTTTCCTGAATATTATTTTTAACTATGTTCAAATGACTAAATTGGATTTTTTTTTCTGTTAAAGCAACAGTGCAGGCAATGGATGAGCTGTAGAAGAATCTGCTTGGTAGAATCTGATCTGCCCTTACTCTCCTGGGCTCTCCTGCTTGTAACAGTTGAGTAAACTCCATCAGAACTGTATCATTAGGACTAGAAGCAAGAGTCAAGGAAGCCAGGGAGATTGTTTGTACCTCAGCTGTATCACTGAGTTCTCGAAAGTCATGAGATGATTCATCTCATCTTTGAACAATCACCAGGGGCTACATGAACAGCAAATGCTTCCCACAAGAGTTGGATAACTCTTTTTGAGCTCAGACACACAGTTGTGTAGTGTAAAGAGGAACAAGACTGGACATGCCACTTCTCTGCCTGTTTGTATTGTGTTAGGAGCTGCACCTACCTCAGAGAGAGTGATTAATCATCCAAGTTAGTGGGAGAGGTTACAAATGCCCTTGGCCACTGAGGTTGGGTCATCCAAAGAGTGCTGCAAAGACCTGAAAATAATCCCTGTAGTTACTCCTTATGAATTAATTTCCATTGTTTTTTAAATACCAATGAACATTAGCTTGCAGCAAAAAATGTCAAGACCAGGGAAATGAAATCATGTGCATTTAAGAGGCTGGGTAGGAATATAATTTCACAGGAACGTTTGAGTGTATGCATACATGCTCTTTTTAGTCCTGCAATTGTGAGACCTACAATTGGTTGACCTACAATTTGGTTGCCCTACAATCATGGCATGGACTGCTTTTAAACAGATTTTTTTTTTTACTGGTGTTAATAGTGCATATTTCCTTGGAATTAAAATGGAATATTGAAATAAAGCCTAAAATTCTCTTCATGCAGATTTATTCAGGAGGAAAAAACCCTGGATAAAATTATACTATAAAATCTGCTTGCAGTTGATGTCTCACTGTATTAACAATAATGAAAGACTTTTATGGAACTTCCCACTTTATATGAAGTCTCAAATAGAGCCTCACTCTGTTTGGTGATGACTAAACCATTGTAAGATCCAAAATCAAATTTTTGTTGAGTATTCTACCACTCCTGTTTGAGTTTTTCTACATCTTACACTATATGCTGGTTTCTGCTACAGTTCCTATTTTCATGTAAAGAGGAATTAATTATAACTACAAAAAACTTCCTGCTTTGGTCTCCAGTTGAAAGAAAAAGTGTTCTGTAAAAGAATAAAAATAAACACATTTCTTTAATTAAAATTAATATTTTCACATCTTCCACACTTGAGCTGAAATGACAGAAAGTTAAAAGCTAAAATTTGTCATGGAAAACTCCAATCTGTATTAATTTCTTAAGCAGATTGTCACAAAGATTTGTCTGTAGCAAAAAAAAAAAAAAAAAAAAAAATCAATTAAATTAAACAAAAATTATTAGACACATAAATTCAGCAACGATATTTTTAAAGCAGGAATGTTAATGAAATCTTTCAATTATTTTTTGTTACTAAGCTGATATTCAAACTCACCTTCCTCACAAGGCAGCTGCACTAGTGCAACTCCAAAGTCTAATCCAAGTACCACACTTAGATTTGCAGAGAGACCATTTAATTACTGAGGATATTTGAATCAGCTGGGAGTCATTCACAAAGACAATTCTGCTTTAAGATGTTCTTAATTTGGTCATATAGAAAAGTCATCCGAAACATTTAAGCTTTCATCACACAGATGGAGCGATTTCTAAATTTGTAGCTTATTTGTAATTTAGTTAAACAGTACTTATATGCATTCACATTAATAAGTCCCAGCTCAGATCTTTGTCATTAATTAACGAGGGAGTTGCTAAATCTGACACAGGTTGTACCAAGTGTCACACAACACTGTCTGTCTGGGCACAAGCAGTCTGTGAGATCCAGCAACAGAGAAGGCAAACCCAGCTCTTGTCAGTGGCAGTGACAGAGCAAAAGAAAATACGTGGGCTCTGTGTGTGGGCAGAATTCTTTCTTATCCACTGTCTCTGCCTTTGAATGCTTTTGCTTATCAGCAGCTGCCACTCATTTTTCTCGTAACCGGTTGAGATTTTTCTTTGAGTCTTCACTTTTGAGACATGTTTTCATCTTACGGACTTGTTCCATACAAAGCCTCTGAGACAGGCTGTGCTGTCCATCTATGTGTATACACATAGCTAGTGCAGGTCCCCTTCACATCTTTATTCCTGGAATCTCTTCCTCTGACACCTGCTGTCTTGCCTTGCTCACAGCCACTCACAATGTTGCTGCAAAGATAATTTCTTTACTAATTTGAAATCAACTGTCTCTTTCAGTTCCTCAGCTGTCATTTCTTCTCTCTCAAACATGAGTCACTTGTCTTTATTTTCAAGATCTTTTCTCATGTCTCTCACATTTTTTGTTTACTACTGAAATGTCTGTTTAAATCCTTGATTGGTTGTGATACCCTGATGAATTGGAGATGACCAAAGACACGATTTTGGTGTTTTGAATCATCTTTTGGCTTTAAATTTAGATTTCAAGATGCTATTGCAAAATGAATAAATTTGTAGGTGTACCCTCACTCCCCACATTGTATTCAGCAATTACCTCCAGGTGCCCGATTCCTTTTCAAACCAAAAGTAGCAGACTTACACTGAGAAAATGCTAGGAGCTGGAATTTTAAAGACTTAAACTCTGTTGTGAATATATTCAAAATGCAAATGCATTTTGATATTTTACAGGCTATGGAAGCAGAATAATGTCCATTGTAAGTAAATTCATGTTGCTCTTTATTCCATTGAAAAGAACACAAATTCAAAGAATGAGGAAGATGACATGAGGGAGAGGCTTGGATTCAGGTAGTCTAATTTCTGACTGAGTTGTGAATTGCTCCTAGGCCCTCCTCTTAACCCCAGCTGGTTATTCCCAGGAGCTGGTACCCTAGAGCATTTTGTGGGCTCAGGGTACAACTGTGATAGTTCATGAAGCATCTTGGTTCCCCCTCCCTTCTTCATCTCTCAGGAGAGTGAAAAATCCTGTCCAAGCATACACCTCTGCACTAGCTAGTGCATTTACTTTCCACACCAGCAGGAATTCACTTACTAATTCACTCTTCAAAACATGATTTGTTCTGCAGAGCCATCTACTTTAATTATTATTTGAGCTTTCTAGAACGACAGGTCTGGGTAATTATTTTCATTGCCTTCCCTTGGTTGCTTATGCTGTATAGATCTGCTGTTTAATGGGTCACTCAGAGGCCAGAAGGAAAACTGAATTCCTGAAGCACAGGGTGTCTAGACAAAACTGCACAAGCAAATATTTCCACTGTAAGCAAAGAGATAGTGTTTGCTTGTGATAAACTGGTTCTGAATAATTTATTTCTAAGCTTGATGTGAGGTAGACGGATCTTATCATAGGGATAATAAAGAGGGAAAAGGAATGCAGTGACGAGGGCAGTGATTTCAGTCATTTGTTTAAGTATTGTTATTTAGAATGTTGAGTGCATAGCCCCACAGTGTCAGATACTGCTAGTGTATAGTAAGAGACAGTTGCTGCAGTACAACTTCTACACAGATCAGTAATGGCAAAGTTAAAATTTATACTTTGTCAAAAATCATATATGTATGCACTATCCTCACATAATTGTACTTGGCACAGGGTTTTTTTATTGGCTGCAGTTTTTATTAAATGTTTACATTACAAGCTGCTGATTTCCACTTTTCCTTACAAATACAGTCGATGCAGTTATCCATGCAGGATTTATTTTATTGGTAGATTTACAGTATCACACATGGGGCAGCGTTCTGACTAGCTGTTTGCAGAGCCAGCTGTAGCTAAGGGGTGTGAAAATTGGGTGTGATGCTGCACAAGGGTGAAGGCTGAGGTGGTTGTGCCAGGGCAAGAGGTACAGGTGACCAGTGGATTCCTGATGTGACAGTGGTGTCCCTGCTGCGCTAGGCTCTGGCAGCAGCTCTTCCCCAGCTCACCTGCCAAGCAAGCCGGTGACTCCGCCTGTGCCAAGGAAGCTCGCCCGGAGAGCACACAGGCTGCTGAATCATTCCCAAGCCTCCCAAGCACTTTATATAGATAAACTACAGACACTGTCAGAATAAAAAAAAGAAATCTGCTGGAACTGGGTCGCTGCTAATAAATTCTGCTGAGCTGTTGCTGCACGGCATTCTTCAGACCTGCCCTTAAACCTACAATTTCCACCTTTTTCTTCGTATCCCAGAATATTCCAAACATCTGTGCTTTCTGGTAGTGTAGGATATGCTACAGATCTGAATAGGAAAGAGTTTTCCTATTCTGTGGGAAATTTCCCGACTGCTTCGGGAAAAATCGAATGTAGTATAAATCGAATTTTTTGATGGTTGATCAGAAATTCTCTGTTTCACAGTGTAAGGTGAGGGGTAAATGGCATCTTACCTTGATACTGAGCACTTTTCTGATTGCATTTCTTTGTATAACGTCCTTAGAATGTTGGCACTGATTGAAGAAGTTTGATGAAATGATGATGACAGAGTTAAAGTAATGGTGTTTTTCATGATTTTGTGTAGAAACAGAGAGATGAATTGAGATGTCGGGTCTGTGCTTTGTGCACAGGGCTGTGTATTTTGTGTAAGTACTACAGAAAAAGAGAAGCAGCTGAGGATATTCAGCCCTATACTGCAAACAATATGTACTAAAAAAAAAGAAACATATGAGTAAGAAAACCAGATTTGTATTCTTTTATCTTCCATGGGTGTGTTCCCCATCCCTGGTGTCAAGCCTTGTTTTTTGAAGTCTGTTTCTCCTCTGGTAGTCAAAACGATCTCTTTTATCATATGTCATGAAATGATAGCTCATTCTCTTGCCTCTAAGCTATCACACACACTTAGAAAGAAACTCATCAATACAAATGTTTGTGTCTATGTCTGATTGGTTTCTCATGTTTAAAAAGGAAGAAAAGGGAGATTGATTGCAGAGGCCATAAAAGTAATGATGCGTTTAATGAAAACATACATTTTGTAGGAAAAACACGCTTAAAAATTACTTGTAGCTGCTGTGTATGAGTTAATGAAATTAAATGACCTTCAAAATTTTGCTAATTTGACCTCGGGTTTCCCTTTGAGCCTTCAGCCAGTTTTACTTTTATTTGAGTACATGACATTTATTTTTTTAAATTTGATTTTTCTCAAGAGATGTCAGCTCTCCCCATTGAACAGTGTGGCTGCAGAGATACACTGTAGTGGTTACACAGTGTGAAAACTGGGCTGCTGGCTGGCTGGCTGTCCCTGCAGTGACAGCTACCCTTCCTTCTTCCCCCAGTCCTTCACTTTATGGTGCTGCCATAAATTTTCCCTGAGAAAACAGTGCCCCCCCTAAATTGTCTGTTTCTAGCTACTTCTTCTCATATCAAAACCAAGCCATAACCAGGTCCAGCCTGAAATGTGGCTGCATGGCTGAGTTTTCTATGGGAAATTACATCAGAAAGTCCCCATAGAAGTAAGTATTAATATGGCATAATTTTATCTCCAGATGAGCTGTACAACCCTGGGATTCAGATAGCATCCACTGTCAGGCTAGTCCATCTCTGAGGTAGTGCTTGCTCATGGAAAGGAACACAAAAAAGAGCATAAAGCGAAGACTTTGGTATGTTGTAAGTGTGGTGGTACTAATGGTATCCATCCGAATGACCACTCTCATGCCAAGTGATGCTGAAAGGCTCATGTTCACATAGGTCGAAAATATTCTTCTGTACAATGGATGAGTCATCTCAATACTACCTTGTTGATTTCCTGTGCTGCTTCACCGGCCAGCTGTTGCTCAGGATCAACATAAGATGAAGGCTTGGTACCTCTGATGTTTCGTGGGTCTGAACCTCAGGCTGGAACGTGTTAGTTAGAAGGCGAGGAAAGAAGAGAGGACTCTTGGCGTGGGATGGAGAGGTTTATTCTTGGAGCTCTACTTGCCAGAGGTCCTCATGCCACAGTGTTCCTGGTGCCAGAGAGTGAGGGTCTGGGGGATGGGCAGCCCATTATATATCAGGGCCATGTCCCAGGTAAGGGGGAGACTTCTCAGGTGAGGGGGGGAGGGACCAAGGACAGGGAACAATGGGCAAAGCTATCTAGGGAAAGAAAGGGGAGGGGGAAACAGGGGACCTTGCGGAGTCANCTAGGGAAAGAAAGGGGAGTGGGAAACAGGGTACCTTGCTGAGTCAAGTTGGGGTCTTACTAGAAGTTCTGAGGGCTGGGGTGTGGTTAACAGTGTGATTGACAGGATTTGTCTCAGGGAAAGACCATGGGGATTGAGAATGGGGGGTTACAGGGTTAAACCATTACAAACAAATAACAAAAAATACAGAACTTTAGAAAACCCTAATTTTGCACCACAACACCACCTAGCATTTGGATTCTGGTTACGCAGCCCTTTGGGCTTTGAGCTGTAATAATTAATTATAACGAATAAAATTAATTATTAATAATTGATTGTATTAGTGGGGTTTTGTTGTTTTAAGTTGCAAGTAAGTGCTGAGGAGGCTGTGTTGCAGCACGCAAGAATTTTTTTTTTTAGTGTGATTTCTCAGACATATGTTATGCAGCCCTAGCTGTGGTATAAGGTGGGTGGGGAAGTTTGTGACCAGGATCAAACAGAACTGGGAGGCGGCATGAGGTGCAGCCATGTGCATAATGTACAGAAACCAGTCCCCAGAAAGAAGTGTCTGCTGAACCTCATCTGGATATTTTCACCAAGGGAGCTAGAGGCAAAGGGTGAGGTAACACATGCATGATGTGAATGTGCAGAACTCATCTTCCTGAGCTGGTTCAAGTGGCTATGACTTGTACACCGGCTCTCGAGTGGGATGGATGTGGTACCAGGTGCAGCGCTAGGATGGATCACATCCCTGCTGGAGCGCAGGCTATGTCATGGCTCCCTGCTTCGCTGGTGTCTTACCCCCAAAGAACTTTTTCATTCATTTATGCTATAAAACACTCTTGAGTATACTTGAAAAGTCAATTAAACTTATGAGCAAGTGAAAACTCTTGTCCCTAGGGTCCCTCTGGTGGTCCTTGGCTGTCGTCGACCCTGAAGTTATACCTGACCTCTTGAACTTGATGCTTCTTCCCAAATTTGGAGCTGAGTTGGCATTACTAGTTTGGTTCATTATTTTGTGTCCTCTTTTTGGTTAATGTTCAGCATAGTTTGCAGAATGAGAACTGTATTTTTCCACCAACTGAGCAAATAGTTCTTCATCTGGCAACAACCTGGCATTTAGTATCTTGTCTGAGTTGCTAGAAGAATAGTAGGGATGAAAAATCTTTAGTGCTGAATGAAGGTAAAACTCTTGACCAAAAGACTCAGTTAGATGGTACCTCTCCAACCACCACTCTGGGAAATTAATTTGGCTCTTTACAGATATATATTAAGAGAGGCTACAGTTGTCCTGAAATTTCGGCACAGCTGCAGGTACTTAGGAGATGAGATATCCTTCTTTTCCTCTAACCATGGCAACATCTGCAAATACCAGACAGATACCACAGTGTATTTATTGCAACTGGGAAACAGCAAAGAAATAGTTTGCCCGTGTTCCACTGGAAAGGGTCTGGAATGGAAGAGGCAGATGTGTCATTTACTTATGTCTACCTGTTATGGCCTGAGGTTGAAAACACCTGTGAGCATCTAGCTCTCTGGGAGGTACCACTTCACATCTAAGTTCTTAAACAGGGAAGATGCTTGCCATAAAAATCCATGAGAATCTGAACACAGTCTGCTAGTCACAGAGAAACCACTAACTGGCAATTGAGGGACAGCATGAAACTGAAGCATATGTCTGATAACCCTCACTTATTGTATTCACCTAGCTTCAGACCACCAGGCTGTTGGAAGACTAATTTAGTGCTGGGCAATACATATATATAGATGGGGTTTTTTTTGAGGTGAAGGAAATAGAGTGGAAAGCCTTGTTTCATTTCAACTGAATTTAATATCATTGAGTAAAATGGAAAGCTACCATTTGGCTGTTTATTTCTCTCTTTCTAGATCATTCTAAGATTCCTCTATGAGGGAAAATACTAGACTGTTTTTTAAAGTGGAAACAGTGGTACTCATTCCCCTTTTAAGATGCATTGTAATGTCCTGGGACGGTGCTTTGCAGCATATCATCACTATTTTACATTGCTCTAGAATTATAGTAACACCGTCTTTCACAAATCTGTTTGATTTTTTTTTTTAAAGACAAGCCTTTGCAAGAGTTTATGGAAAGACAGTAACATTTAAAATGTGGTCATAAACCACATGAAGGTCTTTATAATTCTACCACAAATCCTAGCTTACTATATATACTTAACTCTCCTTCTCTACTGGAAAATAGTAGAGGTTGCTTCTGTGGCTGCAGCGTGCTGCTTTATCTGCAGTTTGAGATGCACAGAGATGTCATTTCCCCTCAGGGAGATTCCGATATCACTTCTAAACCCAACGTCCCACCTGTACTGGGGGAAGAAACCAGTGGAAGTGATGCTGATAAATTCAGTGCAGGATGAAATCTGGCCCCCTGTTGTTTGTTTGCTTCACAGCTGCTCCCTACTGAATGGTTTTCTCTCGTTTTACCCCTCCTCAGTCCCCTCTGAATGCCTGTGTCTTCCCTGACAACTTGCTGCCTTTGTGGAATTTGGGTTCCATCGAGTGCCTTCAGGTGAGCTGAGAATTTCAGATATTCATGATCAGTAAATTTCACTGTGCAAACAAAATCATAAATCCACAGTGCGTGGGCAGTGTTGTCACGTTTCAGAATGGAGCTGCTTTTGTTCCTGAGGTGCCTATTGAAAACACAGCATGGACTCTCCATGCTCTGGGCTCTTTCATTCTCTGAGTGAGCTGTGGACCTGAGTATTTTATTCTGGCATCCACAGAATTTACAATGCCTGTTTTGAAGCAGTCTTCCTGATAAGATGTATTGAGGAAACAAGGAAATAAAAGTAGACAAGATACTTAGTTCAGGCATTTTTCTTCACAGGCAATGAGACTGATACATTTTCTGGCTCTCAGAATACGACTATAATCCTTTTAAGAAACTTTAGAACAGAAAGAGGCTGAGGCCCATCTAGGTCAATCCCCTCTAAATCTTCAGACATTGTGATTATTTTTAAAATATGCAAAATATAACAAATAGTTTCAAAAATATTAGAAATTTACCAGAAAGTGCTAGAGAAGAGCTTTAAAAAGCTTGTGCTTCAATAGACCTGTATCAGTCCCTCCTGTTGGTCTCTTCTTCATGTAACTGGGTGCAGACAAGCTTCTATATAAAATGCTGTATAATAATTTTAGGCTAAAATTTGACCAAGACTCTACATGATAAATTCCATGTTGCTACAGAATAGCCACAAGCCACTCATTTCTGTCTTCTACACTACAATCTTCTTGTAATGCTGCAAATTATATAGTAATTACAGATGGAGTAACATGGTCTCTTCAAGCATTAGTACTCTGCAATTTGCAGCAGCAAATGGAGGATTTTTGTGTCTAGATTAACTGGTGTATTAGCAGAAAAGAGGAGTTGTAATAACATGATCAAATGCAGGAACTAGGAAGGAGGTTAGGAAGGCTTTTTGTTGTTTTGTGCATGTTAAGTGTTTTCCCAGATTTGTTTCCATATGTGCCTGATGGGAATATGACACAGCTATTGGCTTTACAGACTGATCTCAGAGAGGTCCCATGAAAACTGGATTTTTGTTATGGATGTCCCCGGGGTGTTTTTGTCCTCATTATCTTTGGCTAACACATATATTTAAGATTTTTAAAATTATTTCCTCCTCTTTTTCATTATAGTCACAATTTTTTCCTGATGCTTGGGCTTGCGTCTTAGGAATATGCTCAATTTTTTTAAAAAGGTTTCAAAGATTTTTTTTCTATCTCCTGAAATATACCTGATTCTTCTTCACAGAGAGGACTAAGCAGGGCAAGTCTGCAGATATCCTCTCCTGCTCCATTCTCTTTTTCATAAATTTTATTTGCTCCTTAACTCCTGGACAGGCTGTTTCCAGCTATACGCCCACATGTCTTCAGTGTAAAGGGGAGCTTCTAGGAAGAGAAAGGAGGTTGGCAGATGAAAATGAATGACAGAGCTCCATTAACCTTGTATTGGTGGTGGATAGAGTAAGGACAGGTATAAAGCCATTTTTTGGCATCAGGAATATTCATGCAGAAAATACAATGAACCTTCTGCTTCCTCTGAAGGTGTTTGTTCCCAGTGTGCGGGCAGCTTCCCTCTGACCTCAGTTCCTCCCTGGTACTCCCAGGGAACCTGTCTGTGTGCACAGCCTCAAATGAGCCCTTGGAAAGGTGCAGGGTACCATTATTCCAGTGATGATGCTGTTAGACACACAGCTGGCTGGCTGCAGTCACCCAGGAGCAGTACTGGCACAGTCCCTGTAGTAAAGTTACAGACCTGATAATGTCTCAAGCTACTCAACCTTGCATACCTTCAGCATCTTGAGAAATGAAGGCAATCTTACCGTGAACTCCCACAGATTCTCACTCCCTTTGCAACTGTCAATGAAATTGCTTTCCCCATCAGCTCCTTCCCAAAAATACCCACCTGAGAACATGGCTCCTGCAAGCAGTGCATATGTTTGGGTGTGGAGGAGCCCATCTGCTTACAGCCACAGCAGGCAAGCGGTTAGCTGCAAACCAAGTAAGACAAGTATAGCCAAGAAGGATCACCCTTCCCATGCAAAGCACAGTAAAATGCAGGTGCAGCACAGTCCACACTGGCCATGTCAGACACAGCGTCTGGCAGGCTACACGCCCTTGCTGTCTGAGTTTTGTAGTTGTTCTGTGCCTGCACAGACAAAGGCAGTGACATCCAGCATGTATGGGCAGGGATGTGTAGCAACTGGAAGATGCAGATAGAGAAGGATGCTCCTGCTCTCAGCCCTACATGTCATCCTCCATACGATTCTCTGAGAATCAGATGCCTGAGATTCTGTTGCAGGAAACCTAGGGTGTAGAATTTTCTTTTGCAGCCTAACATGGTTTGGGGCATGGTGACAGAGCTGCCTATGTTGCTGAGGGCTGAGTGACTCGTAGCATGCTCCTACCAGGCGGGTGTAGATGTCTCCCTCTGGGTAACCAGCACAAAAGTTGTGGGTGTGGAAGTCTCCCACATATCACTGGCTGCTGTTCAGAGCTGGACATTGGTGAGGTGGATCTTGGCCTCCTGCAGGACATCAGTTGGCCTTTGAGCTGTGAGCACAGAAAGGAATAAGCACCCAGCAGGTCGCTGTCAGTTCTCACCTGCCTGAGGGTGGCCTCCTTCCCTAGGGCTTGGCTTTGCCTCTGGAGAGGTGCAGCTATGTCCCTTCTGTCTGGCTTTGGGGAGATGGCCAGGTCCTTCTCTCCAGAGCCATACATCCCACAGCCTGACTCTGACTTTGGCCTCTGCTCTTGGGAAAGACAAACTCATCTCCCCGTGCACCAAGCTTGCCCCCAGAACACAAGTCTTCTTTGGGAACTCACCTCTTGCAGAGCTGGAACTCCAGCCAGAGGTACAGCAGGTGTTGTCAGTATGGAGCCAGGCACAAAGGCCAGCTTCAAGCAGGGGTTGCACTGGACAGGCTGCTTCCATTCCAACATAGTGATGTTATTCCTCTGTGGACAGCACTGTTGGTGAACAAGCAGCTGCTCAGTCTGATGCACTTCAGCCTCAGGGTGAACTGGGTGATCCTGATCACCACATGCCACATACCAATGTTCCTTGGAAGGCAGATGGAGAAAGGGGTTGAAGGGACCAGAGCCATGAGCTGCAGCAAGCCAGCAGTTCCCTACATTTTCTGCTTCACAAGGCAGAAGCTCCAGGAATACTGGCTGGAGGCTGCTAGGAAGCAGTGGCTCAAGCCCAGCCTTCTCCTGAGCAGTCTCTCATCTGGACTCTGCAGTGCCCAGGCACTGGGTGTACTGTAAGGAGAGGAGATGGAAACAGCACATGGTACTGCCAACAGGGCACCTGCTCATGTTGAGATGTCCCCATCCTTGTCCTCCTTACCTGGCCTTGATGAAGCAGTGGGCTGCTGTGAGGACCCACCCTGTGCTGATGAGGGACCTCCGGCACATACACCACTTGTCTGGTTGCCACAGATGCTGATGAGCCAGGACAAGGCCCCTGGCTGGGGACCTGTGCCACCCACAATGTGTTTCACTCCATAGCCATAAGCTATGGGGCCATACTCATCAGCTACGGACTGGAGTCTACAGGTCCCTCTGTAAGTAGAAGGTCATCACTGACCTACTTGATGGCTTGCTGCTCATAGAACTCAAGGTCAGCAGTCTGCCCTACCCACCAGGAATTTCATGGAGAGCAGGGCAAGAGAAACTTGTGGCACATGTGTCCATCCACCCCAGCACTTGGGTGCTGGCAAGGAACAGGGATCCTCCAGGGAAACCCCTAAATATCAGCCAAGCTCCCTTCCAGAGCCTGGGGCCACTTATCCACAGGTGTCCCGTGTGCCCAGCACAGGCCCACAGGGGCCAGAAGGATGAGAAGGCACAGCAAATACATCACTGCCAGTGGCAAGAAATGAGGGCTCCTCTCTCTCAGCGCAGCCACTGCCACAGCTCCTGCTCATTGACCACAGTGCCCTCAGCTCCAGGGCTGATGTTACAGAGGGGCTGGTTCCAGGTCCCAGGCCTCTGAGGCAGGGGAAGAGATGGGAATTGTGAGTGGGAGGAGCAGCACAGAATAATAGAATCATAGAATGGTTGGGTTGGAAGAGACCTTAAAAATCATATAGTTCCAACTCCCCCGCCATGGGCATCTTGGGCAGGGATACTTTGCACCAGGCCAGCTTGCTTGAAGCCCTGTCCAAACTGCCTGGGAACACTTCCAGGCATGGGGCATGCATTCCTGCTCTGGGCAATGCATTCCTCTCAAGCTTTCCTCTGCGGCAGGATGAGGGTGTGCAGGCCAGCGGCAGGCAGCCATGCCTGGCTCCCTGCACTACCTGCCAACAGCTCGCAGGAAAACCCCCCACGTGGCATTGCTGCCACTTTGGGGAGCTAGTTCACTGCCACTTTGCTCTGTGCAGCTGTTTGCCACCAGCTCCTTCACACAAATAATACAGCTGAGAACACAGCTCCTGCAGGCAGCATGCATGTGTTTGGGAGTGGAGGAACCAGTCTGGTTACAGACTTGGTAGGTGTTATAAACAAATCAGCCAATTTAATAATTAAATTGAATTTATTAAATTATCAAAGTCTAAGTTTTGAAAAGCCACAAGCAACACAGGGCCGAGCCAGGCGGTCAGCACCGGGTGAACCAGGTTTTGAACTCCATTGCTCCAAAATCACTGTGGTTCACGAATTTTGCCTTCGCAGGGTCTTGTTTTTATGCTTTCTTCAGCTGAGCCAGGGGTCTTCTTGCTTCTTTGTGGATCTTATCTTTTAGCATATTCATGTATTTTTCTTTTCTTGTTGCTGGTCTGATGAAAAGTTTCCCTGAATGGGTGAATAATTAATTTTCTTTGCTGGAATTCTGTTCAGGAATAAACATCTTTGGCAACATTATGTTATCTTGGGTGCATATCGAATGCATAGCACTGGGGCCTTGTCAGATGGAAAAATCCTTTGGAATAAACATTTGTGGAGTCAGCTTATCCTTGCTTGGCAAATCCCTCTTTCCTGATGCAAAATTTCTTTTCCCTGTCACTGGCTTCGGTTGTACAAATGCTGTAATTTTAATTCTCTTGCACGAATTATATTGTGACATATATTACAGTGGGCAAGCAGTGAGGGGCAAGTCCAGTAAACCAAGCAGGCTCACCTTTCCTGTGTAGAGCATGGCGAACCACAGGTGCGATTTTTGATAAGATGAACAATTTTCCTTTTATTCTTTGAAGTACAACAATTAGACTGATTTTTTTCATGTCATATTTTATCTCAGTACAAGTCAATTCTGTCATGAATGGCATTTGGGCCTGAACATATAACATGAAAGACATCTGTGTCACTGCTCTATGAGATTACTTCTCAGCTGCTGTCAGCCCTCTCTCTGAAGGGCCACATAACTGCTAAGTACTTCTCACAAAGAACAAGGCATAGAGAAAACACTGATGATAGCACATGGTATTAAGAAGCATTGAGATATATCTGATAAAATCTAGCTTTGCTTTTTGTGCCAGCCACACACAATTAAACAGATTAAATTAGGCTGCACTGAGCTCTGGGTGGCCACACTGGCTGCTTCTCATACCCAAGTTGCTTCTTTAAAGTTCGCTCAGAAACTTCTACAGCCTAATGTAGTTTTCAGTCTGCAGTGCCTTCCCATAGACTGATAATATTATCTTTGTGAATAAGACCATATGTAATCCCTGCTTTTCTCTAAAGTCAGATTAGAAGGTGCTTAAAATGTACACAGAAGAAAAGCATGCACATGATTAGCATCACCAGCTTGTTCCTCAACTGAGTAGCTTTCTCTGTTTTCACAGCTTCCCTGGAGTCATGGCTAGAAGACAGTCAACGTGAGATCATATCTATTTCTATGCAAAGTGTTTTTATGTAGGTAAATAGTGCTCCAAAATTTCAATTTCAGCTTAACAGAGCTAAGCTCTGGTAACAGCAATCCCCCTGGCAGTGCTACCACCTGGGCTAAGTGCCCTCTCTATGTCACGAACCAGGCTGATACATCAGCACAGCTCCAGGCACCCAGGAGCCCACCCAGTGGGAGCAGGCTCAAAATGGCCTTAGACTGCTCTAGATGACTCACTGATGCAGCTTAGTAGAGAATGAAAATGTCAAAGATCCCTTTCTACAATGTGAGACCCAGCTGCTCTAAAGTGCCTGTCAACATAGGCCCACAGAAGCTTGTTTACCTTAGCTGCATTCTACTTTCTGTCTAATTTACAATTTGAATTTTTGGAGACTAAGACAGTTATGGCAAATCATCATAGGCTTTTCAATGAACTGTCTGCAGGAATCCCTATCTGCTGCTAGAAAGTACAGAACAAAGCAAAAATTGGGGAAAAAAGGAGGTATAAAATCTTTTCTTCCCTCATCCAGTATGTTATTGTCATTTCCCATCCAAAGACCCAGAGCTCCCAGGCTTCCTCAACTCATCTTTCAGCCTTCATGGAGAATGATGTTCAAAGAAGTGGACCAGAAATAGTTATGGCTTTCTCCATTGTAAAGCATATTTGCTCTTCATTTCACTTCTTCCTCTCCTCACCATGTCAAAATGAAACCTCTTGGTATATGATCAGAACTCTTTTAAATATGGCAGAATCAAAGTTGTATTTTCCATTGCAGTGTCTCTGCTATGTGTAAATGTATGCATACACTGCAAACCTCCTGAAGATCTTTAACCAAAAAAAAAAAAAAAAGAAAAAAAA
>VXBB01021895.1:732653-790891 GCA_013399915.1 Illadopsis cleaveri
GAGGAGCAACTGAGGGAGCTGGGGATGTTTAGCCTGGAGAAAAAGAGACTCAGAGGTCTCTTATCACTCTCTACAACTTCCTGAAAAGTGGCTGTAGTCAGGTGGGAGTTGGTCTCTTTCTCCAGGCAGCAACTGACAGAGCGAGAGAACAGTCTTAAGGTGTGCCAAGGGAAATATAGGTTGGATATTAGAAAGAAGTTTTTTACAGAAAAGGTGATAAAATACTGGAATTGTTTGCCCTGGGGAGGTGGTGGACTGGATGTGTTTAAAAAAGGACTGGATGTGGCACTTGGGGCCATAGTTTAGTTGAGGTATTAGGGCTGGGTTGGACTTGATGATGTTGGAGGTCTCTTTCAACCTAGTCCTTCTGTGTGTGTGATTCTGTAACATAAAGTGTTGCTCATTTGCATGACTTGACAATTTTGTAATGCGTCATTTTAGTGTCAAACAGCAGAAATTAATAGCATGTGGTACTTTTTTAAAAAATGGAAGCAGAAGTCAAAACATTTGGAGAAATACCTCACACTGAATGTTTATTGAGTAATACCAGTAATACCAGAAGCACAAACTCTGCTGGCACAAGGGTCATCTAGAAAGTCCTGTTGTTGAAAAAGATGCTGAACAACTAGTCTGAATGGGATATATTCCTCGTGCTGATTTAAATTTTACTAGAGAAATACAGACCTTGGATAAATTACGATTGTTGGCTTTTCATTTCAGCCTGTTGCAGCATCCTGACTGTGTGTATAAATATTGGTATCTAGGATAGATGTTAAGTGCACAGTAATATTTTTTAATTCATACAGTTTTGTGGTATTATGTCTTACAATGAGGTTGAGACGTTTCAACTCTAAATCAATTCCCAAACAAAAAATAATTAAGAGTACTTAAAAACTAGTTGGAAGTGGTTGATCAGACTCTTCAATTAATTAGGAAAAAATCAAAGAGATGATGGAGCGTGTGTTGCAGAATCACAAATGACTGCACCAAATAAGCTCAAATCAACAAAAAGCTAATAAGAAATCAAATAATTATCTACAGTATACTCTTGAAAGACAAGAGGAGTACAAAGTATCTACCACTTTCAAAACAGAAGGAACTGAAACAGTAGAAAATATTTGAATACTTCAGCGTTCTTCCCTGTCTAAAGAAGTGAATCTTTTACAAGGACAAAGTTGAAAGTTCACAAGAATATGTATGTTTGTTTATTTAAAAAAAAAAAAAAGATAACTCTTGCACAAAAATCAAGCTGAGAAAGATGGTGTTTAAGTAAAGATGGTGCTTAAATGCTTTTTGCATATAGAAGTATATGAGGGGATTGTAGTTGTGTCCAGACCAAGGACAAAACTGTTACCTTGTTGAATGTCAGAACTCACAGCTGTTTTGAAGAAAATTAGAGCTTTACTACTGGGATTAAAGTCCAGGGTCCGTCTGTATGTAGAACCAAGGGAGGAGCTCAGTCTGAGAAGGAATAAACTGACAAATGCTTTTATGGAATAAACAATGATCACCTGCATTTTTAACAAACTGTCAGCTTATAAAAAGTATGTATCATTTTTATTTGGCCTGTTAACAGCAATACATCAAGAGGAAATAACTCCAAATTCCAAATATAAAATGAAGATCTAAATCCTGCCTGAATGTCCTATCCAATACAACAGCCAGTGAGGAAATAAAATCCCTACTGAAGCATGGGGATAGCAAGAGAAATGCACCTTTGCTTCACTGCATTAGCACAGGACTACCCCACTGCCTGTAAAAAAATCCTGCTGTGGTAAAGTATCTCTGTTTCTGAAAACCCTAACGGAAACAATCTTTGGAAATCATGACAGAGAGTAAAATTAATTATATACACATATTATTTTTTTCCTTCTCTGATCCGTAATAGACAACATTTTTGGAGCAGAAGAAAAATGTTTTTGTTTCCATGGTGACAATATCCACTCCTCTCCTTTCTGTCTAACCGTGGTTTCTGAGCATATTTATGAAAATTGAAATGTGGGTAACTCAGAATGATAAAGCCAAGTGCAACAAATTTTCAACTAAATAAATATTTGTATTCAGTCTTTGGCTGAATCCATTGGCTTTGAAAATTTTCAAGGTCAGGGTGTTTGTTTGCTGTGTTGATAGCATTCCGATTAAATACTTTGTCCTGTTCACAACAAGAATTCTTACTTAAACATGTCTTGAATGTTGCTGATGCTACCCTTAAATAATTGAAGTAATAAAAGCAGCAAGCAGCACTGCGTAACATCTTTCAGAACAGCAAAGAATGCCACTGTAGCTCTTGAGGACTTAAGGCAGCTGGTATATACAGCATACAAGAATACATGCTGGAAGGTCAAGTCTTTAATTTATAAGTGGCTTCAGGGTGTCCTTCTTCTCACAGTGGGCAATGCTAACTGTGCTGTCAAAGTTCAGCAACAGTCTGTGCAGAAAAATGTTGAACTGATCTGCTCAGGCTGTGCTTTCTTCTTTTCAATTCCTTCTCAGTGCAAACCTCTCAGCTACAGATTCAGTCTCTTTCTTGTCTGTTGGACTTGTTTCTTTCTGAATTATTTCTTTACACTCACTGGGCCAGACTTTCAAGTCTTCACTCCAGAAACGTTTATTTGTAGAAGATGAAAAGGTTTTAACAAGAGAAATGGAGACCTGGACCAATATGTACACCATGGTAGAACTTGGTGTACAGCTATGGCATACATAGAACATGGTATACAGCTATGAAGCTGTATACTGATGCCAAGTGTCAGCTTTAAAAAAGAAATGAAGTGTTTTTATTGGAGTCATTTCAACCCAAAGTAACATATGGTGGTTTGTGGGGTTTTTTTGATGAGAATTGAAAAAAAAACACCCACTGTTATCAAATTTAAAATATTACAGGAAATGCTCAATGATCACATTTTCTCATTAAAAATATGCAGACAAAAGATTTCTCTCATAGTTTTTTTTCTGTAATTTTGAAGAAGTGGTTTGAATAGACAAAGCATAAACTATTGCAAGGACTAGAACTTCAGACTCAAAGTGATGCATCTGATTGTGTTGCCCTCCTGCCTGCATAACTGTTTATGTCTATGTTGGTGGGGAGCAGACTGTGTACACTGTGCCTGCACCACAATGTACAAGCAGCCTGTGTTCAGAGGACTCTCTTTAGGGCCACAGCACATTGATTAACTCAGCTATAGGTGCAAGGTGACAAAGAAAACCCATGTGACTTTTTTACCTATCTGTTCTCCTGCCAGTGTTGTGCTGAAGCATGACAGCCCTGCAAGCACTGTGGGTGCTGCAGAGAAACTGGTTAGACAGCGTGAAGTGGCAGGCAATGGGAGAGACAGACTTTACTTTCCTTAGTCCTTAGTCCTTAGTCCTTAGTCCTTAGTCCTTAGTCCTTAGTCCTTAGTCCTTAGTCCTTTACTTCCATTAGTCCTTTTCACCTAAGAGGTTTTTTTTAAATATATAAAAAAATGTTATATTTTGTTCTTATATAAATGTTCTTATTTATCAAATTCTGTACCGACTTCTGAATAAACACCATCTGAGAATGCCTGCTCAGACCAGATAAAGACCATATAGGGTGAAAGAAGAAACCAAAAAAGTTCTGTTCCAGATGCCCTACTCACAACCAGCTTTTCACAGGTGGCTGCTCGGTATGCTAAGAGATGTCTGGCATTTCTAACATTGGGTATAAGGGAAAATGCCACAATTATAACTCTAGGGAGTATGATGTTTTCTGCATGCACAGCTCCTGATGTCAGGCTATTAATGCGTCTTTGAGAATAAAACTACCTTTAACTGTTGGCAGGACTGGGATCCCTGTTAGGGCTTGTCTTGATTACCACAATAGCTGTGTTTCACCTCAGGGTACTGTGTATTTCAAGTAGCCTGAGGTGAAAATACAAGTGAAAGCATTGCACTAGGTAACTGTGCACAAGGGTGCAGATTTTACCTCCACTGTGGGTTTAGCTTAGAATATGTGATGCATGGTAGAGGATACCCTGAGGTGAAAAGGGAAGTTTTGCTGGCAGGGAGTTGGAGGCCTCTTTCCTTCTTCTTTTTTCAGAAAAATGGCAGAAGTTTGCTCGTTTCCTTCTGCTGTGATTCCTTACATGTGCCCATTTTGTAGTATTTTGTGTTTAGTACTGAAAATGAATCAGTAAGAAGAAAATACCATGGGTGCAACATGATGGATGCAAAGAACCTCACAGCCGAGTTGAGGCAGTGAATGAAGAATTACAACTGGATTTTACCTCAAGGCATAAAACCCCTGAAAAATGTGAGTTTGTAATGGAAAGGCTATTGCTGACACAACCTTAACTTGAACATTGCCAATAGTCATGCTATCACTTTATATAGCAGTTTAATGGCCAGCTTTTTGCTTTGCCAGTGGGAGCACAGCCAGTTGAGGTGATTGGGTTTGCATGCTATAAAGCAGCTCAACCTTGGAATCTGTTGATGTAAAAACACTCATTCTTCATTAGCCAAATTTGAAATAATGGACTGAAAATAGAAGCATGTGACTTGCATGTTGAATTTACACTGGTGCTGTGTACATATGACAGTCACCTCACCTCCAGAGTTTAATGGACTTAATGAGCAGTTAAAATGTTTTAGGCAGCCTGCAACGGACATCTGCGGTGTCAGTCAACAGCTGCAGCTGGCAGTGTGTTCTTCAGAGTGACCCACGTGCAGCAGAGCCTGGCCTGCAGGAGCTGCTGCTTTTTATAGCTCAGGCAGCGCTCCTCAGCTTGCTCTGTTTTACTGTGCCATCAGAGCCAAACAACCCACTTCCTTCTGAGATGCAATAAATACAAAAATAATCAAATGGCATTCCTTTAGCTGTTGATTTTCTCCCTTACCTGAAATCATCAGGAGCTGGGGTTACAGTCTAAAGACTATTCAGCTGTTTTAAAGAATATTTTGGCTTTCGTGTCAGAAAAAGTTCATTGGATTGGGGCTATCAGAATGCTTTGTGAATGAAATATGTTGAAATGATATGAAATTATGTATAGATTAAAATAAGAGACATGATTTACATAAATGCGTAACCTGCATAAAAAACCCCAGAATGCATATGACATGACTCTTTTTATATATATATTTATATACTTACACATAGTATAAAACAAGTATTATATTATGAGCAAACCTAAGTGCACCAGTTTCAACTTTATTGATAAAATTTTCATTTGAGTCTACTCCTAGTGAAAATATCAGAGAAGTGGACATGTTTTCAAATTTCAGTTTAACTGTGTATTTCTATCAAAAAGAATATTTTTCAGCTCACTCTAATCCAATTGTATAAAAATCCAATTGTAATTCTTGCAGGGATTCCTAGCCAGGATCTTTGAAATAAATGCATCACAGAGGAGTGAGCACTGTCTGGGAGCTGTTATTTTCCTTCCTAGCCTTAATTGCTTTTAAAGACTTTGGAAATATCTGGGATGACATATGAGTGTATCCGGCACAGATACATAGGATAGTGTCTCTGTCTACCCAGGAATTAAAAAGCTGGAACTGTCTGAAAAGTGGGTGGTCAGAAACAGACTTTCAAACCTCCTGCCATGTTTATGTACTGACTTAACTGAGGTTTCCTTTTCTACGAGGAAGTTGCTCTAGAATTGGGATTTATAGATATTCATGGACAGAGAGGTGCAAGCAGACAGCAGCTTAATTCTTCTGAATGTTGTAGGGCCTAACTGCATCCCTCAGGGGCCCCCTGCTCTCATCCTGCCAGTGTTGCAGCCTGAGACGTGTGACTGCATCGTTAAGTGCTGCCAGGGATGCACAGCTACCATGCACATCTGCCCTGGGATGCCAACACCAATTAATTTTTCCTTTTCCTTCATTCAGCAAGAATCCCAGTGTGAATTAAGTTACAACAACTGTATTTAAAAGTGGAAATAAGAATGAAAACAATACAACCCCTAATCTGTATTGACTTTTTTTCTGCCAAGCATATCCAAGTGGAGATTTAACTATATTTATGCAAATACAGCTTTAAAGAAGCTTTTCCCTTTGTCTTAATTAGGAAAATCCTCTCAAGTCAGTCCACAGTGAGCTACATTGCTGTTTTTCATAACTGAGACAATTTGAGTTGTCTTGAAAATCTTCAGCTGCTTTCTGCTGGATGGCCAGAAGACTTTGCTGCAGCTCTGCTCAGGGTCAATTGTTCCTTAAACTTCTTTTAGACTCTGTTCAACATGACAAGCAAATCAATCTTTCCAATTCAGAAGCTGATGAAACTCAACATTTTATAAAGCGTTGCCATGAGAGTAGATGGCTTTCAGACCTATTCAATGTCACTTTACACAACTAGGATTTCTACAAATGCAGAATACTCGCCTGCCTGAGTCTGTTGAACACAAATAACCAGATCAAGCCAAATAATAAAACATCCTTTTTATAAAGAAATGGCTCTGTGGCATTTTCTAGCTTCTCTTTCTCTCTCTCTCTCTCACTTGGTGTATACATAAATACATATGCATGCAAACACACTTAACATTTAAAAGCCAACAGGTGACACTCTCTCTCTCTCTCTCTATATATATATATATATGTACTTTACTGGACATAACCAGTAGATTTTATACAGGGTGCAGTTTTAAATGAGATCACATGATAAATAATTATTTGCACTTGGTTGACCCATGTTATTTTAGTGGATTTTTCCAAATAATAGCATCAGATGGTGACATAAATTTATAACTTTGTCTTAGTGGATGAGAATTTCCTCACCTGTCTGTCATTAATAGTAACATCTCCATGCATAGTGAAACAACTTATGACCATATTTTACAAAGATCATTACTGGGCAATTCTTTCAGAGCTGATCCCTGAAACAGTCTCTTTCCTGATAAAGTAATGAGTGAAGTTTTGGTTCAAGAGGACTCCATAATTTGCAGTGAGTGCTTGCCTAAGCTTCAAGATGTAGGATGTGACGCAGGCTCATGATCGCCTATTTGAGAAGGGGCTATGTATAATAGGATGTCAAAAATGCCTCCTAATTTTAGGTGTGTAATTGTGGGGAATCCAATGAAGCAGAAATATATTACCTTTTGGAAATTAGAAACTTTTAAGGCATCTCAAGTTATGCACTAAAGATGCCTCGTGTATCAGTTATTTCTTCAACAGAAGTCTGAGGAAGACAGTTCTCTTTCCGTAATTCTGCAAATAGCTCAGCCATCAGAAAGTATATCTCATGCACTATAAAATTCTACATTTTATTTTTTTCTCCATTAGCCCTTCAGTCAATGAGAACTTCTGCTACCCTGTTTTCCATGTCAGATTGAAATGTGAAATGTAGATCAGCTGGTCGTACAATGACTTGTAATCACAGTCATGGGAGTTGTTTGGTCTTGTCAAAGTTTAGTTTAGAATGTCATTTGTTTTTTGGTGGTTTTCAAAAATGTCATGAAGAAATATGAACTCCTAAAAGGATTTCTGTGAAAAGAACATATAATTATAGTATTTTGCCACAGTCTGCAAAGCTTACAAGGCTATTAATAGGTGTTTTTTTCATCATGTAAAGTGTAATTGGACATCATTGGGAGTATTTCAATACTTTCCACTATTGAGTCTTGACCAACTTGGTAAATTAGAGCTATTTTTCATTTGCAAGGATGCATTGCTACATGTTAATTGTCACAAAATACATAACAATATTAGATAATGGATGGTTTTGATGCAATATAATTCTTCTGAGAACCATCAGAATCCTACTGTTAAAATCAATAATATATCATTTTTATAATTTATTTATTCCATTTAGCAAAACTCTAACAAAACATGCCTATTGCTTAGGTTTCAAATGTGAAACATAGTGTTATCAGGTTACTAAATTGTGACACAGGAGAAGATAGGGAAGTTAATTTTTCTTCCACATGATCTAGGGGACTTCAGCATTTTTAATCTATTTCCTGTGGTACTGACTGTGAGAACCAAAATGAACACAGATGAAAAAACTAAGCCAATGACTGTGATCTTGAGAAGAATGATGCAATACTAAATTTATAGTGTTAAAGTTGCAGTTTAGTGAATTCTCTCAGATACACTGCAAATGATTAAATATTCCTTCCTCCTTCAATAAGTTATTGAAAAGGTGAAGGGATTGTAAGACAATACTTGGCAGAAAGACTTCCGAACACAATTAGCTGTAGTAGTTACATATTCTCAAGTTGTCTTTATCCATATGCTTATAATCTACACATTTGTCAGACCCAATAACTCAACTTCCAAAGGTGCTTACATTCAGTATGTATTTAAATGGAGTTATATCTGCAAAGGGCTTCAACCTACTGCTTTACAGAGAAGTCATCAGGCGGCTTCAGATCAATTTCTGTTATAAAAATTCTGTTATTGTACTGCCATTAATTCCTGTAACACTGACCTTTATGACACAGCTTTTCATGCTTGAGAGACTATGTGGATTCAGCAGAATCCATTCAGCTGCCTTTCTGCCTTTGGGTTATAAAAGAATCCTATTTAAATATATGAAGTAAATCCTACTTTTTGTCCAGATAGGAGGAAAAGGAAATGTTTCAAACCTAACCAAGTTTTACACTTCAAATTGTACAATAGCTCATAATGAGCAGCTGAATCAGTATAAAAAAAAAATAAGGAAGTGTTCATATAATCCAGTCTTAGGCAACAGATACGATCAACTTATTATCCAAACTTTTTCTATTGTCAAGCCCTTCAGAGAGCTCTGATTTACATAGTCTGAACCACCTTCAGAAAAAAAGCCTGTCTCTCTCTCTGCTGCCTATTGGCCAGACTTGAGAAAGAATAATTTTTTAAATTAAATGGCTAAAAATATATGGTATCAATAACACCTTTCATCACAGAACAGACTTATTGCCTGTCTTTGAATATGTGCCCCAATATGTGCATTAAGTGGACATCTTTTTCCAAATTTCACAGAAATCATGTAGTATGCCAGAATGATGTGGAGGACCCAGAATTTATCATTGGATCTGTGCTGGATTAAACAATATATTGTGCTTTAAAAAAGTTGTTTATTTGGCAATTCTGAAAAATTTACAGTTAAAGCATGCCTTATTTATTCTTAAGGAGTGCCCATTCAAAGCTGGATTTGCCAGTGAAGCAAATGAGCCCAGCTCTCCTTCCCTCAGCATATTGCCTGGGGTTGCATTGCTCACTTGACATCCTATGGTGGAGTAGTGGACCTGCACCTTTCTCTTTGTTTTGAGGGTTTCTGTAGGTGTGGTACCTTTTTTCACTTCTTTTTTCCCCTTTAGTCACTGTCTGGTGTTTCTCAGGTGTGATGTTTGTCGTGGGATCTTTAGTTTGCATTAAACACATAGATGTGCTCTTAAGAATTTGTTGGGCTCAGTCTGAGCTGAAGAAACTTGAAAAGTAACAAATAAGCAATGCTGTTGCTTGAAAGTAGTATATATAGCACATGTAGGTGGGAATTTATACACCAAGTATTTTCAGCCCAATTTCTGTCATGAGCAAAACACTTATTGAACTCATTACTGGTTTCAGTCTTTCATTGTTATTTGTTTTTCATTCAAATTATTTTCTTCAGGAATAATTGATCATTTTTGTTGTTAATTAATGAGATGTTGATTTGCAAATAAATGTAAATGATATATTAAATCTACACACTGGGATTCCTTAATTTAATATTTTATTTATTAAAATGCTAAGTGATATTTTTTGTTCATTGTCGGAAACTTGAACTTATTCTTTGTGTCAAACTTCTGTAAATGTAAATAGAATCTTTATTAAATTGGAGTTCTATTTAATTGCAGAAAATGCATCTTTTTATTTATTAATTAAATAAAATTAATTTTAATGGATTGTTCACATATTTTTAAATTAAAAGACTTTTTACTATGAGGTAATTGATTTATTAATGAGAAAGTAGTCATTGTAACTAGTGAATTAATCAAATTGCTTATGATTACATCTCCCTCAAGACTTCAAAATAATTAGCTTTTACTCTTTCATTGCTTGCTTTTTTTTGTAGATTGGATGTGGAAGACAAAGTTTAGCCTTTTAATCCCACTGAGTTTTATACTTTGAATGAACTAAATATTGTACAAAACTGCTAAAGCAGAATAAAGGGGAGAAAGCTCTTTCAGCACTTGAGAAATTGCTGCTAAAATAAACACCCACACGTGAAGTTTACGCATGATCTCACCAGATGTTCCCTATCAGTTTCCTGGTTTTATCTTTCATAAGAACTTAGCTACAAAAATGTTTTACTTGCATGCTGATTTCAACTACTTAAACATTTTAAACAACTGTAAGAGGACTAACCATAATCATTGTTGCAATTTTGACCTTTGAAATATTTACTTATTTTTTGAGTTATTTCAATCTTTTTGTTTAAATAACATTCTGTTAGACTTTAGTTCCTGAGTGGTACTTGAATATGTCTAAAACCACAATAATTTCTTTCTTCTTCAGAGAGTATAGACTAAACCAGTGTAACTTACAGGGTGAGTTTTGTTCTGACGGTGTTTGAAAAGCAACTCAAAGAGACCGAAGCAATTTTGCCACAATACTCTCAGGTACAACTACAACTCCCTAAGTACATAATTGAAATTGATTCAATGTGAAATCAGTTGAATAGGATTGATTCCTATTGAAATCAAGGAGACCACAGAAATAAGTAACAATTAACTGCTTCAGTCAGGGTGACAAATCTTTAGTTCCTAGCTGTACAAACACAGAAATTGAATACTGTATCAGGAAAGAATGCTAATGTATATTTTTCCTTTTGAATGCAGAAACTTACTCAGAGAACACACTTCTGGATGAACTAAGATTAAAAGAAGTAGAGTTTTAACATGGATGCAGATGTGAAATGCAAAGTAATGTGCTCAACTGTTCCTCTTGTCATTTTGAGGGTCTAAGTTCTGATTTTATTGATTACACTCTGAATATAATAAGAATTCTGTAAAGGTGTGTAAGACGTACCTCAGAATGGCTGAGGATAATGCCTCCTGAAGAGTGTTTGTGTGTGTGTAAAACTGTCACAGGTAATTATCACAGTAATACCTCTTGCATCACAAGTTATTTTGAAGGAGGGTGCAGAGCTGTTGTGCCACTAGATGCTGCTCTAAGACAACATCTAACAAAAGAAAAATCCTGAAATCCATGCAGTCTCCAATATTGCATCAATCACCACAGTTCTGTTTAAAAATAATTTACAGATTAAATCTTAAGCTTTAGAAACAAGTTCCAAAAATTAAAAAAAAAAAGGAGGAGGGGGCAAGCACACCATGAATTGATATTAAAACTTACAGTATCAGAGCTACTGCATTTCTGGGAACAGAGTCTGAATAAGAAGGCTGTTTTATCAGAAACCTTTGGTTTCATAAGACTGTCTTATCTAATTCTTGAAGAGCTTTCTGTTAAGCAAATTCACTGCTTCAAAGAAGCAGAGCATAAATTTCTTAAGTCTTTCTATTTCAAAATACGAGATTTGTGCCTACTTGAGCTTAGTGGTTAAACAAGTTTGGTTTTGGCTGAACTAACATGGATCCTTCACAATGTTTAGCTAACTTCATCTTGCTGTATGGGCACTTAAAAGTTAAACAGAAGAAATGTTAATTAGGTCAATACGAAAATAAATCTGCAGAGCTGTAAGAAGAGGCTTGCACAGTCTCTACTGAAACAGGTGTGGTTTTAGTTTAGGCTTGCAGTAATTCACTTGCAGAAACAAATAGATTAATAAAAGAGACAGAAAAACCTTTGAAATGAAGAGAATTGGTTCTTATGGGAATCAGTGAAGGTTGAGAGCAAGGTCCTTAGTAAACTAATTCAGAATGAGAGGTGATATGTATGTGGAAGGCTTTTGCTGTATAACAGGCTAAAATGGCAGCAGAGCAGATGACACAGCCGGATACTCCCTGGAGTGAATACTCAGTTTTCCTTTGACCCCACTGAACAGCGCCGTGTATGTTCAGCTTTCAGTAGTCACATTGTTTATACTTTAGAATTTTTCTCATCTATACTTGATTCTCCCAGCTGAACAACATACAGATGTGATATAAATCAAAGACAGGTTATTTTTTACAGAAAATGTTAGTAACTCACTGATTAAATATGAAGTGGGCATTGAGAGATCATTAACACTGTGAAATGCATTTCTGACATTTTACAAAAGCAGCCCGTACCCTTTCCTTTAGCTCTGTAGTGAATCTTAAATGAATAAAGTCTTTCCTGATCATTTTCTTTTTGCATTTGGAGGTGATATATTCTACCAGTTATACTCTACAGGAAATGGTTGAAATTAGTTTTCATTATTTCATTTATACTGTACTTGCCTGTAAGATTGCAGCTTGACCTCATTATAGCATCAGAATCTGTAGAAGCATTTTTTAAAGCCAAACACAAATACGTAATTTTAAAAAGAATTTCAGTAAAATAGCATTAAAATATAGTTCTTTCTAATGCTGTCTACACGCAGTTGTCGATGTATAGTGAAACAATCAAAAACTCTCAAAGATCTATTTTACAGTAGTTTTCCTATCAGTAGGATACAGAAATGCTGTGTACTGTATTAAGGTGTTCAAGTTACCTTCTGCACATCTGTTCTTTCTTTCTTTTCCTCAGGGCCCAACGAGTCACATGCATGTGCACACACAGAGGACCATATACAAAATTAAGAGCTAATAAAGATATCAGCCACTGCTCTCTGTGATGAGCTGTGACACATAACACAAAGCACCCTGCCTACTCCTGATATTTTCTGTAAGTGCTAGATTATCTTCTGTTTTTGTTAGTTAATTCATCAACACCCTGCACCCAGGAAAAGACTCAATAAAGCCAATTAATTAGGCTGCCCTTTTAGGCACTAAGGAGGGAGGAGTACAGGAGCTGTCTAGGGCCACAACCCTGTGCAATTTGTACTATTTCCAAAGCCTAATTAGCTTAGGTCTGGTTTTGAGGGGCAAACAGAGGGGAGAGATATTGAGGTTCTCAGCTGCTTGCAGGGTCTTTGTAGCAGGGTTTGTTTCAGTAAGGCAGCTCGACAGCAGGACACGTGCCTCCTGGGACCACTGCCAGCCATGACAGTGTGCAAGGGGAGGGAGAGGACAGAGGCACGGGCTGCCTGTGAGCAAACCCAGCTGAGGGACAGTCATGCCCCATTTTCCAGGGAAGCAGTAAAAACCACTAAGGAGATTTCTCCATCTGCACAGCTATTATGAATCAGAGACAATGTCTGTATTTTCAGTAGATATATAAAGCTACTGTGTTTGAGATTTATTTCTGGATGGTAAAAATAATTTTGTCTCCTTCTGGGCTGAGTGCATTAGACGGCTTTCTTGTTTCTGTGATTCAGTAACGGCATCATTCTTTACAGACATAATGTGCATATTGCTGACATTGTTCCAAAAAATAGATGGCCCAGGGCCACCTTTGGGGAATTCTCTAAATGAAAGAATCAGAAATGATCATCTCGCACTGGGTGTTGAAGCACTCTCTTTGCATGCTGAGTGCATTAAAAGAGGATCTGGAACAGTCCCTGTGAATGTATTTACACAACAGACTATCGCTGTTTTGAGGTGTCAGCCCAGTGGCTCAATAATGTTCACTCTTAAAATCCTTCAGTGTGCATTTACCTACCAGAGTTTGCACTGTAAAAGGCCTGTAAATAATTGTGCACCTCTACTGGAGAGGATGTTAGCACCCTCTCAGGAGGAGGGATGAGATTTTGCTGCTGTAAACGATTCCCCCCTCACAACTATGGGAGCAAAATGGGACCCTGTTTGCTGGAAATTCTTTCTCCTCTGAAATCTGAATGTAGCAGAAAGAGTATGTGCTGCCTATCACAAGTTATCTCTGCACCTCAGAAACGTTGGAAAGCTTTCCCCTTCCTTTTCGCCTTCCAGCAGAGAAGTGCTTCAGACAGCATGGAAGCTTAGGATGGATGGGGGTGCCATGGATGAGTTATATGGAAGGTACTGTGAAAAGAGTTAGGAAAAATAGTTTCATATTTATATCCCACCCCCATTCCTTCCCCTGTCATGCCAGGAGGGAAGGGGAGGTAGCACAGTTATGTCTGCACAGCAGCGGCACAGTGACCTGCCCTGGAAGCTCTACCTCTCGTGGAACAGCCAGCATGGGGCCAGTGGTCATGAGCTTCCTTTGCCCACCATTTCACCATCTGGGAAATGGTGCCTTCCTGGAGCTAGTGGACATTCTGCTCCAGCTCTGCCTGGGCTGCACTTTGGGGTCACTCTCTCTGTGGGGCTGCAAGGGTTCTTACTTGGTGCCTTGCCTTGTCCTTTATGAAATAAGGAAATGGGCTGGGATAAAGGCCATTTAGTTATCTAACAAATCTGCACTTCTCTGTGAGATCCAGGGCTTCGTGTGGTCCTGGAGAGCAAGTGGTGAGCTGAAGAGGACATAATAACTGAAGCGCAGACAAAAACCAACCTGCTCAGGCACCTTGATTCTGCTGCCTCCATCAGGTCTGCCTTGGATTTGCCCTTCCAAAACCTGCATTAGGAGACAGTTGCCACATAGGGGTGGAGGACATGTAATGTATTATTTAACCTAAAATAGTAAGAATTTATATTCATTGTTGTTTTTGAAGATTGGTTTGGTAGCTTAAGCATAAAGCTGGATAGGAGATTAGGTAGTTTCTTCTCACTGCTCTGCCCTCTCCATTTTGTGTATGGCCTTGGTGGCACAGGCTAATCTGACAGGCACAGAAATGCTTCCATGGCATTTGCTGGTGAACCATAACTGAAGTCCTCTGAGGCTATGCATGAATGGAGCTTGAGGAGAATAGTCCTTTATTTTACAATATTATAAAAACTTAAAATTAGAACTTAGAAATTCACCCATCAGAACAAGTTTGTATCATCTGTGAGAAGTTATTCTGTGCTGCAGGCACTCATCAGTTATGAAGGATAGACCCACTATGTAAATAAACTAAATCCATCTCATTTTACGTGGATACTCAAACAGCCATCTTATGATAACTTTCAATCACTGCCACAGTGAATCAGACTCAAACTGTAGGAGTAAAAGGAAGTTTCTCTTCTGATTCTTTGGATCTGCATTGCAGAAATCTGAAATCAGCTTGCAAATAAGCTGCAATGTCATATGATGTAATCCACAGCTCCATTTATACTGATGTGTGTCTTGTGTGCCCTGTGCTGCTGTAATTCCTAACTACAGTGGGAGTATCAAAGTTTGACTGCAGTCTTAGCCCTGATTTTAATGGCATTGTTGATTTTTATCATGAGTGCGATGCAGATGATAAAAAGAAAAAAAGAAGCTCTATGCATTATAGCTCATACTATCTCCAGTTTGTTCTTTACTGGTACTAGAAATCCCTTCAGTCTGAGGTAACATAAAAACAAAATAGCAAAATAAATAACTTCGGGGTGTTTGGAGGAGAAAGAATGCTGTTTCTTGGTCCAAACAACTTCATTGTTACAGAAATTTAAATGTATAAAAACCTCAGACAGCAAATATTTTAACCAATCCAACCGCTAGAGAACCTCTAGGGCAGGGACAACCTGTGAAAAGCACAACTGCGGATTAAAGGAGAAGTGCAAGTAATATGCTTGTTACAAAATAAATTAAGTATTGACACAAGAAGTTACACTATATTTTTCTGTTTGAAATGCTGCAGAAGTAAATCTCCTTCTTTCAAAAGGGCAGCAGTAAGTGTTGATCTTACGTTTCTGTCATGACATTTAACTCATTAGCACGCAGGTGCACTCTCTGTGCTTCATGCAATACCTATCTCCTTTCACCGTATTTACAGACAATCTAGCAAGTTTGCAGGCCAAATGGCTTCCTGAATGTGAGTTCTCAAAGCAGTGAACAAGGCAGCACACTGCTTGGGGAGTTCCCAGCACAGCTAGCATCAGCAGTGGGCATGAACAGTGGCATTAAGACCAAAAAATGGCTTGTAATTGTTTGTAACTGACAATCACACTAATTAATTGTAGGTAATGTTGCAGTTACTCATTATTCTTCCTTTTTCTTGAAATCAACTGTCTTGTTTTTTAGCAACTGATCCATGGTTAATAGTGGTTAGCATTATGCATCTGAGCTCCTGGTTTACTAAACATAATGAATTATTCTGCTTCGTGGGGAGCCAACCATGCATTTGGTGTGTGAAATCGGAAATCCTTCACAGAGAGCTACAGGCACAGCAGGGACTCTTGTGACTCCAATTTGGGACTGAGTGGCAGATGAAACTCCACAGTGAGAGGGAGCCCTGGCTCCTGCAGCTCTGTGGAACTGCTTTTTTCCATGCCCTAAGGACTAGAAGAAGAACCAGAAGTTTTTCCTTAAAGGATCTGGATTCAGGTCTGGGACAAGTGCACCTCTCCCTGGCAGCTGATGGTGTCATGCCTGTGCCCCAGCTCTCTGTCGGCTGCATGGGTGTAATGTCTGCATTTCATGATTTTGTTGGTAGAGATATCTTACTTAACTCTCAGTCCTGCAAGGGCTGCGTGTCAAGATAATTCTCTGGGCTCTTCCTGTATTTACAGAAGCTGGGAGAAGGGACATTCATCTCAGGTAAAAGCAGTGTCTGAGACAGCTGAGAAAAATTCCCCCTCCATGTACAAGACTATTTTTCTTTGAAAGGGGCTTAAGTAACTAGCTCAGGCTCCAAGCTGTTTTTTAAACGGTTGAAGTTAGGTGAGGCAATTCCACCTGCTGCATCCACCTCTTCTGTTAAAATCCCTTAAGCCAGGGACTGTCATCTGCCCCCATGGGCTTTGCTGTTTGTCTAACATGGCAAAGTCATCATTGCAGATGAAGTTCCTACACACAGTGTAATATGAAGACTAGATAAAAGGACTCTTAGAGCTGTTGACTGATGTTTAATACCTGACATCACCACCTTATACCCATACAAACAGATGGGCAGCAGAAAACCTCTACACGTTCACCTAGCACAGGGTATGCCATCGAGCTCAGACACAAAATCATGCTTTGGCAGCTTAACATGCTGCTGCATGTCTACCAAGCAGCTCTCAATATCCATGTGCTGATCTCATCCTTGCCATTTCCTACGTGCTCCTGTGGAAGGCGTGCACACAAATGAGTGTCTCAGATTGGTTCACAATAACTTGCTAAGCCACTGTTATCTTGTGCCTCAGCCCACAGGCAACCCCCACACTGGGTTTTTTTTTACTAAGGTTTCATGCTGACACTTGGGCATTTATCTAAATCTGCTGTGCAGCCATAAAGGTTTTTGCTAAATATGCAACAAGCGTCAGTGTGTAGGATATAGGAAAGGCAGTAGAGTGGTTGTTTGAAAAATATTTAGCATATGTTCGGTGAGTTTTCATGCATGACTTTGCTGGTAAAGGTTATTAGAAAAGTCAATATGTGTATGCTCAGAAAACATAATATTAGTTAAAACTTTTGACAGGTGCATTACAATGCAGCAGAAGATCATTCAAAGTTGACCAGTAAAATTCTGCTGCTCCTGAAGGTAGAAATGCCCTGTCAAACTCTGATGCTGCTCTATGAACCTCCTGGTCTGCTGAGCTGAAAGCCATTACTCTGCTCCTAGATGACAGGAATTTAATTTGGAAAGTTACACTGCCTCTCTTCTTTGCAATGTGCCCATTTGGCAGCCACTGAAAACAGGTGAATGAACATTGTTTTAAAACAGAATTTTTATGCTTGTAAAAAATGCCGGCTTGAGACTAATAGAAACTTTGGTCCTTTGCTTACCTGTGGAATTTGCACAGTGTGAGTGCTGGCAATGGTCACAGCACCAACACAAATATTTCTCAACTCTCATTAGAGGGAAGCCAGAACAGGTATCACAGAGTACATCTCCCTTTTTCTCAGCATGGATATTGATTGCAAGGTTAATCCTCTTGTCTCATGAGAAAATGTTGGGTGATTACCAAGGGGCCCGTGCAGTGCAGCCCTGGCATCCTGTTGGCTGCCTGCTTGCTGGGCACCCCAGGGTCCCTATGCTTAGGCATAAGATGCTCCATCCCACATCAGGAGGCCATGGCGACTCTCCTTCCTGTACTCTCCCACTTCCTCTTGCCAATGCTATATCTTATTCACAGACATTGCATCCTACAGCCCACCATCTTTGGTCTCAAAGGCAGTCCAGATCAGATTCAGCCCTCATGGCTCCTGCCTCTGAGGATTTCAAGGTTTTAGCTTGCCTCTTGAGGCAATCCTGTTAGTGAGGAACAGAAGAAACATGCAGGCTGCATCAGGTTGGGAAATGTAAACATGCTGTGCCCTGTGCAAGAATGCACATCTCTCTGAAGCAACAAACCAGGCCACTTTTGTGTTCAGTGCTGGATTCTTTTAATCTATTTTTGACTTCCATTCCCACCTGAGAAGCCTTCTCCCTCCATACAGTGAAATATGCTTCTTGTTTCTGCTCCTGACCTTCTCTCTTCTCACATTAGTACAGCCAGGGAGATAGTCTTATCTTTATGAGCCCTTTCTCAACTGACCGTCTAATCAGAATGGATGAACTATTAGAACATCAGAGGCAAATGACTTGTTCCTCAACGATTTCAACAGCAGAGCTAAAACCCTGGTTTACCTGAGCTGTCTTCTTGTCCATGGTGCTCCATTTAAAGAGGTTCTGTTACTTCTGCTCCTTTTCCTTCAATGCCACCTGAAATACTTTCTTCTCCCTTTTCTTAGTGTTCTTATCTGAGTGGAGAAGCAAAAGATCAGGAAGAAAACAATCATTCCACACATTCACAAAGGGATCCATAAATGACTTTCAAACAGGTACTTTCAAACGCTGCAGATGCACTTCAGGCCATTAAGCTCTCAGCAAAAAGATTTGTGTTCCTCCCATTTCAATCCCTTGACAGGTCCAATTGCTAGATGTAAAAGTTTTTAATTACATATTTAGAAATCTTTATAAACTGTTGGGATTACCAAGCAGAAACTCAGCACAGCAAAGGCCATAAGGTCTGCTCAGTCAGGAAATCCTTTATAAATAAGCATGCACTGAAATAAAAAGCAAAATAACCATTACCTCAAGCTGTGAATCAATGTTTTCCTAAGAGCTTAAGACCCTGAATCAGTAAAGACTTTAAGAGTATCCCTAACCTTAAGTGACCTAATTGACTTCAGTCATATGTGTATCATCAGTTTACATCAATGGGGACTTTCTCTCTATGAGTTGAAAAAAAATTTTTTTAAAATTCATTTTTAGAGTCTGGAATTGAGGCCTCAATGCAGTTTTCAAAGACTCAGTGCCTAGAAAAGTGCAAAACATAAGTTGGGAAAGCGAGGGAGGAAGTTACTGGAGGAAACTAAATGGAGGAAGTCCATTTTTCTGTTGTGGTTATAAGGACCCAAAGGTTCATTTAGGGCCACACAAGCAGAATACGGCAAAGCCAGGAAGCAGATACCAGTCTTCCAAGTCCTGCTCTCTATATTTTAATCCTATCCTGTAAAAATTCCAACCAACCTTTATCCTTTTTTAGACCTTCTGCTAACAACTCAGTAGGTAGAAGCGACCGCACAGTTGGTTAGCTAATACTTCACCTGCTGGGGATCAGGTAATACATCTTCTTCCTTCCTAACATTGATTTAGAAACATGATATGCTTGTGAGACATGTATTTTTGGACAATAATATTTGAATTCCAAAAGGGAAAGTGAAATATTATAATTTTGGCTAATTCATTCAGATAATTTTACCCAACACAGTATTGATAATCAAGCACATTAAGCAGTCTAATGCAGCTCATTTCATATCACAATAAGAAATTGTGCAAAAATTTAGAAGCAGACTGCCAAACCTTTACAAATTAAATATAAGTACAGAAGAAATAATAAAGAGAAAGAAAAGTCTGGGAGTTTTCTGCAAAGAACAAAGATATAATTACTTCAGCCAAAGGGCAGCAATAACACAGACACTGACAAAATGCAGGGATTTCATGTGCTTATTGACTCAACTGTTCACGAAAAAAAGTTGTTATCTTAGCAAATGCCACATTACATGATAATAATCAAGCAACTGTACTGTACCTCTGAGATATAAAGCACTTTTACTGGAAATCAAAGGCACTTTTCTGAATAGTTGAGAGAAGAAATTTATGGTTCTTTGATGATATGGACACATATTTTACTTTTTGCTTTTCTAACATTTAGAGCTGATTTTTTACTCTTTATGGTCTTGAAACATTCTTTGGTGTTTTTGTTGGCTTTTGGTAAAGTAGCTGCAGAGCTAGGGTAGAAACTTCTAGCATGCTCAACTAAGGCACATTTGAGGTCTGAATGATAAGCCTGCAGTATGAAATGAATGAATAAAATAGAAGTGACCTTACCTTTAAACCCTTAGTCTCCAATTTTTCTGTCCATCCTTATTGTTAGCAAAGTGTCTGTTAGAGATCAATGACTGTGAACCTCCATTTTAAGACCAAAGGTAACACCAGGCTCCGGGAGAAGTAAGTGATGAATCCTCAGAGGATGTCAAAATTTGTACCTCTTGTGGGTGATCAGAAGTGGGGAGAGACACTGTGTCTTCAGGATAAGTGATCCTGTGGCTGTCCTTGGAAGTCATCACCAGTCCTGTTTCCAAAATATAAATGTCACAATCATGGCAAGATAGCCTTGCTTGATATGGAGTGTATTAATCTCATCAGCCTGTCTGCCTTGCCTTGCTTTCCAGCTTTGGCTTTTTTGTTGTTGTTGTAGAGAGAGGGACCAGGTGAGTATTGGAATATTTTAACTGGGCATGAGATATTTTCAGTCTGCATATAAGGGCCATCTTGCCATCCTGGTCACTGCTGGGCTGGGTAACCTGAAATGCCAACCAAAGTCAGAATACAAACATCACTTCAAAGATTGAAATCCCTCCACTCCTGTCCTATTGGTGTTTTTTTCATAGCAACTGTGATCACATCCATCTTAATTAGGTTAGGAAAAAAACCCTCTGAAAACTGAAGAAGAAGAATCCCCTACCTGCAGATGAAAAAGACTGATGTAGTAATCTACAGCTGGAGTGTAAATTGCAGGTACCTGAGACTGGCTGTTTCAGTAGCATGTCTGTGATGGATTTTAAATCTACTCCTGTATATAAAAAAACCCTGCCACCTATATATACCAGTTTACCTGAGACTGAGAAGCATAAAACAAGAATGTTTTCTTGGTGCTGTAATTTCCATTACATATCAGCTGCAAATATTTAAGGAGCTCTGTTTGCTGATGTACATTTCTTTCTTAGTTGGTATGATATGAGAGAAGGAAAAGCCAACCTCTAATGTCTTTGGGATGGCCAGTGAGATTAAACTTCCTGGCTGTGGCTGTACCGTATGTTATGTGAATGTATTATTTGTGGGTGTATTTAATTTTGGATGTGGTGGTACCAATTAGCCTCTGCTATCTTGTTTATTTTTTTTTTTTTGTTCCTCAGAAACATCCCTCTGTTCAGAAGACTTTTTAAAGTGAAGAGAAGACAGGAAACAGGTTATTTTTATATATCAAATTTAAATCTACTGTATCTATGGATAACAGGTTCTGAGGTGAACTGCTGAGTGCGTCACAGTAATCCTGGCAGAGTTAAGTGTGGAAAGTCAGTCTGAGCACATGCTGTAATGGATTTGACCTCGAAGAGCACTGCAAAGAGAAATTGCAGATAACCATCTGAACTGACTTCAGAAGCCAGTAGCCCTGACTCCCTGGATACCAAGTGAAAAGGGAAGGACTAAATGGAGTGAACAATCAGAAATACAAGGTTGAATAAATGCTTAATATTTGAAGTATTGACAGTAGAAGAAAACAAAAAAGCAGTACATTTCCTTGCTTGATTACAACCAAGCGAGAAAACTAAAATTCCTTAAGACTGTTTTATGAAAGTAAGATATTCAAGATAAGTGATATGTGAAAGTAATATAGGAACAATAAAGACATGCAGCTGGGAAAATCTTAAACTCATCTTAAATTTGCCTTTCCATGGCAAATAACTACTGATTAAGAATACTAAAGAGCAACTGTGGAGAACAAGACTTGCATTCTCCCCAGCAGGTCTGAGTTCAAGGCTCCAGAAGGGGCAGAAAAGTAATATGACCCCAACTCATATTATATCCACTTCATGTTTTATTGGGTGGACTTTATGCTTGGTTCTTCTTCATATCATATTTTTTAGTAAAAGTAGGGATTAGAAAGTTCTGGAGCTGAGAACTGCTGTAAGCAAGTGCCATTTTTTTCTCTCTATTATGTTTAAACAGAGGCAGAAAAGGAAAAAAGAGTGTGTGCATGTGCTCACTGCCACATCTGTTCTACAAACCTCCGAGTCAGAGTCAAAATAAGTCTTTAAAGGGAATATAGACAGCAGCGTATTTAGTTTTGATTTATTAAAATAGTTTTCAGACTGCAGTCTTATTTGTCCTGTGAGAACAGCACTCTCTGGTAATGGGAGCATTGAATTTTCATGTGAAACATTTTAGAGAGCATATTTTTTTTCACCTACAAGAGTGTGACAAGAATTTGCTCTTGTATGATGATGTGGAAGTTATAGCTGCTATGCTAAACATGTATTTATGATCACTGCTGGCACGGCTGCTGTGTATTTTGTTTATGTTTTTACAAACCTACTTGTGACACATTATAAAAAATACATTCTTTTGTGGTAGTCTTGCACTGAGGCAGAATAAATCATGCTTCTTATATCTGCTCCAACTTTTCTGATATTGCCCATTTGCTGTTCCTTTCCCTGGAGAAGGGAGCGCTTGTGTGATTTTTAGTCCCATACTAGGTAATGTCGAAGGCCTCATGAAAGGGTAAAAGTAGATGCCTTAATACAGCTGTCAGAGAGGCAAACCCCAAACCACAGCACAAAGCAGCTATCATCTTTCAATCAGAATAACCTGCTTTCATTAAATTTTAGTTTGGGAATGGTCTAGACATGCTTTAAATATGTGAGAAACAACACAGTGAATAATTTCAAAATGGGGAAAACCATAAAACTAAAATAGAAACAAAGCTTCCAAAATGAACAAGAGCTAGCCACATCCAGCACTAGACAAGAAAGACTGAAGTCTTTAATTTTCTCTGGTCTGTCATATTAATATTGACAAAAACATGACTACTATCTCTGTGTGCCTTTATCACAGACTCTCTCTGTGATACTTTAGGAAAAAAAATAAAAACACTGTCAAATACTTGTGACACTATTTCAAAAGCTCAAGATTGTATTTTTTTAAAAATACATTTGTTTCTTTTCACTTTCCAAAATGGCATTTTTCATTTTTGCTTAATTAGCAGCATTCTAAGAGTGTTTTTGATTGAGTATAATCATTTGATTTTTATACGCATGTTCTTCATAGCCTTTCTTCTCTTTGCCTGTCAATATTCCTACTGACATCAGCAGTGCAAACCCAAACCCTATTGTTTGATATTTAAAGGATATGGGTTTATGCTATGCCTGTGGAGAAAAATGTAACCTTTTTTTTTTTTTTTTTCTGTTGTGGTTGGGATTTATGCAGATGTGTGCTTGCATGACTGATGTCTCAGGTTTATTTGCTTTGATATAATAAGAAAAAGTTATCTGAGAGCAGTTCCAAACTTAATGTATTTTGGATATTTTGTTGTCTTCCCCCATAGCTGCTATTGCTAAGAATGAATTCAAAGCAACTATTACCGAGCCCTGAGAAAGAAATGATGGGAATTTTAGTGGATATCATTGTAAAGCCAACATTTGCTACCTGTCATCACAGGTGTTTTTAAGCTTTTCTCTCAACCCAGAAGATAAATTGCACCCATATGTTATATTCTACTGGGCTGTAATTTTTGGTTGATGCTGAACTTTCGATGATGTTTAAGTACTGACTCCTCAGAAAACAGCTGGTTATGAGGTATTTCGTTTAATTATGCTTTGTTGTTTTGACTCCCCTGTAGTGTTAATCATCCTGAGGAACACAGCTGAAGATATAGGTCAATGACCCCTCTATCCATATACTCTGACACATCAATCCGCAGGGGATTAGCCACCTAAATGGAAATTTTATTCATTACTTCTTTTGTGTTGCTATTCTGAATCACTTTTTCCAAAAGGCTACAGGAGTAAAAAACTAAGGTCAGCAAAACTTTGTTTGCTCAAGTACTTTTAGATGATGCTTTCCAGTGTAATATAAGGGTAGTTTTCATGCAATGAAGCTCATTTAATTCGGTAGAGAAACTAAGGGGAAGAAAGTAGCACAAGCAAACCACAGAGCAGTTTGCTGAATGTTCTCAAATTTCTTTTGACACTTCCTGGTGACAGAAAGCGCTGTGCTAAATATGTTTGTGCTGGTCTGCTGTGAAAATGCACTGTTCAATAGCTTCCAGAGTTTCTCATCTCTTACCTACGGTGTGCAAACCTACACCTGTGACCATTGGGCTGCCTTGCAGAGTGTGGATGGCTACTGTGTGTCTCAAAGACTTTTAAAGGATTTTTGTGAACTGCTTCCAAGGTGCATCTCTGCTTTTAATCTCCTCATGACAGAGAGTTGTTGGTGCATCATGCCATTTATGAGTAGCAAAATGAACAAATGTCTAAGAATAAAAATAACTGCAGGCTCATAAAACAAAATAATTTTTGCTTATTTTTGACACATATGATTTAATTGTAATTTAAAGTAGCAAAATTTGGCTATATAGTGATACTTTCTTTTTCTCTTATGCCATAAAATTGTCTGTTTCACAGCTGGCCCCATGGACTCCTGGCCCCAAGGTCAAAATGGAGCATAAGGTAATTTAATTTATTATTCTTGATTTTGCCCAGCTACTTCTTTGGCTTATCTCATTTTAACACTGTTGGTGTTCTCCATTGACTGCTTCCTTGAAAAACAGCTTAAGGCTGATTCCAAGACAATGTCTATTTCAAAGGAATAGAGCAGGTTAAATGAAATTTCTATCACAGCATTCTATTAGATATCTGCTAAGAAGAAATCATAGTCAAGATTACTGTAAATTGTTTGGTTATGCAGTCCTTGGGTCCTGTATTTTTAGCCTAAGGGAGAAGCCTGTATTTCCGTATATTCATATTCTACTGACAACATAATAATAGTGAAGTGGAGTGATGTATTCCCAAAAGCTGTTTTAGTTTAAGGAGGCCTGGAAATCTGCAGATAGCTCAGAGCATTATATGAATCTACCACTCCATATTTTTTAGGTTAAAGCCAAAGTCCAGAAAAGCCCCTTTTAAGGCCTGCATGACTCTGAATTCTGGCACTACTTGGTTTTGCTAATTCTTGTCTTAAAAGACAAAGTGGATTTTCTGTCTAATCTAGGAATATAAATCTGTCAAGACATACCAATAAAGACTGAGTCATGGACAAAAGCACTTTGAACAAACGCTGAAGGGTCTGAAAGAGCTGGTGTAACCACAAGCTTCATATCTCCGAAACTCCATTTGCCTATCACGTCTCTCAGATATACATGAAACAGTGAAATTTGGTGTTCCAGCATGTTGTTGGTTAAACTTAACTTCTGTCTCAGCCTAAGTTTACTGCTTACGAATCAGACGTTCACTTTGCTAGAGCATTCAAAAATAAAGTTGCTTGCTGAAGCTGCACTAAACTCATCCAGCTCCTACCAAAGTAAAAATTCTGATTAGTTCCCCATGGCTCATTCAGCTATACAAAAGCTGGTTGGGAAGGCATTTTTCCTTTTGGAAATGGATCATGAAAAAGAAGCCAACTGGATTCCAGGTTGCTCTCCTGAGGCCTCAGCAGGCTAGTACTCAGGGCTGTTGGCAGACCTACCACCTTCTGGAAGTCAAGTAAAATAGCATTTCTACCTCCATGTTGCTTTGCCTCATCTGGTCTTCTGCTCCTTCCAAATAAATGAAAGCCACACATGTTTTACTGCAGATTTTTGGAGTGCAGACAAAGTGCAAGGAGAGGGGATAATTAGACTTCAGGGTGGTATTTCCCTCTAGCATCATAAATCAAAATTATTTAACACTGAATACAACAGCATGTTTGTGGATCTTCTTTCTGAAACTCATACTAATTTTTTCCTGATTTTTTTTTTCCTTTTCTCTCTTGGCTGAACCTTTCTGCTAGAGTAGAAAATTGAAATTTGGCAGGATAAAAGCTTCAGACAGTGAAGCTGACTTTTGATCCCCTAGGCCTTTGATATTTTGAGAATGGGAGCAAAATTTTTGATTTTTTTGACTGTGTGTAAAAATCAAACTTGCTGGACTGCTACTGACCCTGTTTGAGTGCAGCATCGTGGGGTTTTGCAACCAATCAAATGTAGGGGCCTGGACTCAGTGCAGTGAAGTCTGCTGAGGGTGGATATCAGCATCTCGCCCAGCTGCAATCCCCACACAGATCTTATAATGACTGATATACTTTTCCTATCCAAAACCATCAGAGAAAGCTTTCAGCCATTTGTGTGCCATTCAGCAGTGACAGCTACATGTGAGTGGATACCATCCTTTTTTACTTATGTAACACTCCAGCAGAGCAATTCTTTGTGCCATGTCATCCTTATGTCAGGAAGGCTCCCATTATGAGAAACACCAGATCATGGAATTGGTGAGTGTCGGTTTCCAGAGAAAGGCTGGATTACTAAAGACATTTCCTGCAGCACTAGGTTTTCCTCAAAGTTACACCTTTTTCTTCTGGATGATTCCAGTGATGGCATATTTAATTGTTATTTTGTCTGTTGCAATTTGTAGGGACTTTTTTCCCCTTTTCTCTGGAGAGCTTTTGAACTGAACAACACTTAATACTGAAAATGAATATGAGTACACAGTAATATTTTTTGTCTCTATCTGTCATATTAAACTATTCAAAAGTGAAAAAATGCTTTCTTCATTAGGAGTAGACTTTGCATTCTTATCCTTAACAAATTTAATTGAAGTCACAGGAATTCTAGTTGCACGAACAACATACAGTGTGAGTGTAAAAATTTTTCCTTTAAAATAAGTGACTTGCATGTTCAGAGTTTCAGCCTCAAACATGGTTATTTGAAAACTAAATCTATTACATATATATATTCTGGCATATCAGGATAAGGCTTATACCCTTTGTTGCATTTCATCCTGGGAAAAAGAGGGCTGGGAAATTGCTTGAAAAAATATGACATAAGAAGCAGAGAAAATGGGCTTAGTGGAAATGATGGGGTAAAACCCAGGAGGCATATCATTGAGTCATGCTGTGCCAAAATATAGATTTTAAAATTGTTTTTGTCGTGTTAGGAAAACCCGCAACACTTTGTTCTGAATACCTGAAAGCTCTTACAACTTTTGTTCAAAAACAGTTGACTGTCCTCATCCTTGTTCCTTCAGATATTCCTATACATTAAGAAGCTGATATAATTTTGACACATTGCATTTGAATTATGTCCTTTTTCCTCATCTGATGGAAGAGAGCCTTCTAAGCCTGGGAACAGCTGCAAGAGCCAATTGAAGATAGTTACAAAATGCATTGTAACTGTATGAAAAAGTTGCAATTTGTTAACTTGGACTGATTTCTCCACCTGGTGCTGCCAATTAATTTGCCCAATTTAACCTTTTGAAATGTCATTCTTTGCCTCCTCTTAAGGCTACCCAACTAATGCATTTTTCCCTCTCTTGAATTCTTAACAGCTACTGCATTTTCCATGGCTGTAGGAACTTCTCAGGATGATCGAGAAAAGGAAGAAAATGTATTGCAAAAGCAGCTTCCCTCCTGGGAAGTGAATGATAATTTTGCCCCACTTAAAGTCATTGTAATGTAATTAATTTAGTGCTTTCATTCACCTCAAAATATGAAAATGCAAAGCACTGAAATTAGAATTATTCCAATTTCTATTTAAAACTGGCTAATGTCTGTCCATGGCATGGCAGTCCTCTTGGCACCTTGTTTTAATGACTATTCTGAATTGTCTTCCAGTTTAGAAGAAAAATCACCTATTATGCTGATGTATCTGTAGACCCTGTATTTTTCACAGTTATGAATCTTGTATTATGTTGGGACTTCTTTCCTTTTTTTTTCAGAGACATTTCACTCTTAACTGTGATGTCCATTAGTATTTCATTCAGGGAACTATGAAAAATGATGATATTAAATGCTTTACAAATAGGCTTCTATTCATCCGATTTACCATAATGCAGAATGACGTGATTAGTAGTGATTTTTAACTGGCTTCTAAGAAGGTGTCATGTATCAGTTTTGTCATGTGAATTAGTTGTTATGGTAATGAGAGCATATCAATTATTCCTTAGAAGGTTGCAGTAGATCAATTATATAATTAATCTGTCTTGTTTCTTTACTTGTTTGTTTCTCCAGTAATTTCTTCAGTGCAAAAATATTGGTGTTACCATAGGCAGTTAGTATTTTTCTGATCAAATTGCACAGATTATTTTACAAACAATACTCTATGAGGTATTTTAATGTTTTTATTTTTTATGAAAAAGGGTTCATTTCACTCAGTTTCAAAGTATTCTTAATTTTTTTAAAAAATAAATTGTTTACATCTTGTTGCTTTCTTTTAAAACACAAGTTTGTCAGTAAGAGAGTTTTTCTCTGGCACTGTAAAGCACATATGAACTGAAGGTATTTGCTAACAAAATTGAGAGCTGTGGCAGAGTCCATGTGTCTCCCGTTCTAAACAGACTCTCTAACCATCAACTGTCAGGTTGCTTTTCTGCCTCCTTTTCCCACTTATTCTTGCCAGCACAGAGTCCTAATTTGAAAAGGAAATGGAGATCAACTTCTGTCCAGTGGCCATGGTTTTCTTCAGAGTTTGATAAGAAGTCCACTTCTCTCCAACTCTTCTGTGCTCAGAGCACAGACCCCAGCTGAATCTGGATCCACCCAGGCTTAGCTATGTTGAAGGGCAAATGTTTTCCACAATTCCGTATATCTTGCCTACACCAATCTTTAACAAAGGTAGACCTGGATATTTCTGAAAGGGTGTGCTTCTGAGTTATTTATATACACACAGGGAAACTGTGTCTATGTAAATTATTCCAGGACAAATTCTGTCCTCAATTTCCTCTCCACAGTAGAAAAAAAGCAGCTCAGTTTTCTGAAAATGGAATGATTTGATTCAAACATACTTATTTAGTTTTCTGTAAAATACTGAAAAATCTTGTACAGTTTGATTTATGCAATACGCAACCTCTAAATCTGTGTTTGTGCTCAAAACAACTGCATTTTCCCTGACATTTAGGCAGTGATACTTTGGACAACCTTACCTGTTAAGTGATAATTTTATTAAGTTTTTTTCTTATCTACCAAGATAGATAATTGCAACTATGCAACTGATAACAGAGTAGTTCAAAGGTAACATTGTATTTGTTCAGTGGAGATCATCATTAAGAAAAAGGCAAATATCTTCCAGCTAAGAAAATCCCAACACACTCTTGCAACACAGAAGGGGAAAAAAAATTTAAGCAGTCTAGATCTATTCTCCAATATACCGCCAGCTTTGTTTTACTACCAGAGTAAAACATGACCGTGTACACCAAAAGGTGACATCATCTTGTGAGTCAGGTTGTTGCCAAATAAGTGTACACTCTTATATTTATGAAGAGCTGAGTTCATCCTCAAACATAAATGTCTGCCAGGCCCAGTAATCATGTGCAAACCTCCACCCATGAATAGACTGTTGTTTCTTACACTAATCTTAATTTTACAAGAAATTAGATGGCGGTGTAGACCTATGTGTACCAACATGTGTGATTGTGGCTGTTACCAAGGTGATCTGCCTTTTGAGCTGACTTTTACCTTGTGAGAACCATGTCAATTCACACAGGTGTAGAGTGACAGCTGAAAAACAAAACCTTAGAGAAGAGATCAGAAATAAAGTTACCTGCACTGCAGTATTTATATGGTTCTTCAAAATAACAAATGACAGAATACAATGACAGACATCAGTAAGTGATGCCCTTTACCAGTTCAAATTTGATGAATTCTGCTGTCACAGTCTACTCTAAGAGCTACATCTTAAGAAGACTTAAAGATTATCAGCTTTGGTCTGGCAATTGTCTGTGCCTATTCAATTGCCATTATTTTATCTCAATGTCCTTCCCAATGTGGCATTATTTAAAATACGTAAAGTTGCTTTACCTTACTAGTTTCTTCTGTATTGGTGTCATATACTTAATAAATATTTGTCACCTTTACATGATTTCTCATCAGAGCACTATTAGAAAGTGAGTGCCAATAACACATTTTTGAAGATATAAAATTGAGGGTACAGAGGAATAATGATTCCTGCAAGGGCTCAGTAGTAGAGCCCAAAATAGGAGCTAGGGTTCTCAGCTTCTTACTCAGTATCTGAATCAGTTTCTGCTGCTATGATTTAGCATAACTTGGAAGTGGTACTGATGTAACAATTACATATCTCTCTGAAGGAAGGCGCAATGCATAGGCAAATCTATCATCAAAGGAGTAAAAAAAAAAATCTTTATAATTATAGAATGGTGTGGTGGGTTAACACTGACAAGGCACCAGGAGCCCCTCAAGTCATTCTATCACTCTCTCAGCAGGACAGAAGTAGAAACTGCAATGAATAAAGCTTGTGGGCTCAGATAAGAACGTGGAAATCACTCAGCAATTACTGTTGTGGACAAGACAGATTTCACTTGAGAAATTAGTTCAATTTATTGCCAATAAATAACAGAGTAGGACAGTGAGAAATTAAGTTAGAACCACCTTACCGTGCTCCTGTTCTCCTTGAGCTCAGCTTCACTCCCATCCCTTCTACCTTCTCTCCCTGAGCAGCACAGGGGGAGGAGGAATTAGGATTACCATCAGTCCATGGCTCTTTTTCTCTGCCACTCCTTCCTTCTCCCCTCTCTTCCCCTGCTCCAACATGAGCACAGTAGACGATCCCTCAAAAACTTGTCTTTGCTCTAGTTTGGACTGCTTTTCTCTTGCAGCTATGCATAGCATTTTTTCACACTTTCTGAAGTACCTTCCCAGAGGTACCACCCACACAGATGATGGATTCAGCTTTGACCAGTGTCATTTCCATTTTAGAGCTGACTAAAACTGGCTCTGCCCAATATGGAGCCAGATCCTGGCTTCTCAAAAGAAGCCAAGTGCCTTCTCAAAAGCATCCAGCACTGCAGACTCTCTGCTACTGAAACTTTGCCAGGTAAACCCAATTCACATAGCAAGGAAAAATGTGACCTCTGATGGTTTGCCTGGCTTTTATTTTATTTCATTCTGTGTAGAAGAATTATCAACACCTTCAAAAACAATAGGTAGTCAAAATTATCTTCTTCACTTTAAAGATACAAGTGAAATGTCAATGGAAAAAAATGAGTAATTGTAGCTGTACATGTGTGTTTTGACAGTCTTGTGCAAAAAATGCTACAAAATGTTTCTTTGGAAGCTGAAACCACTACACATATGAACTAAAGTGTATTTAAAACTTCTGTGTATTAAAACTTTTAGAGAAACTTGTCTTTATTCTTGTTCTAAATGGGTTAATTACCCTTGAAACATTGCTAGTCTGGCCTTTGACTTAATATTATGTTTCAATTAATTAATTCAAAAATTTTTTTAGTGCTCTAGGACAAAGCAGAACATTGTAGAAAATACTGCAGAGAATTATATGTTCAGATTTTTAATGGGCATTTTAGTTACGTTAGAATATTTTCCATTTGTTGTTTTAGTATTAATTTCATTTTTTCTATGTAGAGCTTATGCTTCAAATCTTTCCATTTATCTTTCCAGTTCCTCCACAAGATGATTGTACCCATTCTCTGTGTTTCTTCTGGGACATAGTGGTTATTCCCATGTTAACACATTGCTTAATCCTTGACTATTCTTGCTGCACTAAATCTAGAAGATTTTAGAGCCACGAATCTGAATGCTGAAGTAATTCCCAGTTGGTTTCATGTATATTGGGAGTATGTATGTTATGTTGGCCCTTTCTATCTTGGCTGAGGCAGTTTGCATGTGTTACTCATTTGGCTTTACAAATAAGCTTTAACAGACTGGAAAATAATAAGGGACATTTTGTGACTGGTTGTTAGGGATATCACAATGCTAAAAAAGGGACTCACTGTGGAAGGTATGGTCTAGCAATTGAAGTTTATAGGATGATACGATACACGATTAGCAAAAAAAAGATTTTGTAAAGGCTAAATAAAAATACATCTCCTAAAAATGTTATAGTAGTTAAGTATTCAAAGAGGAAAAGTGTGTTAGTAAGACAGCTTGTAATATCCTTGTTGCAAATTCTTTAGTGGCTCTTCACAATAGAAAGATTTCTAATTTGCACATTGTAATCAATAATTTGTGTATGTTACAGTGCCTTGGTTGTCCTATCTGAAGTCCCAGAAGATTTTCATTCTTGCTTTTTCTCTGATGAGTTATTGACTTTTCAGTCTCAGTTTCATCTAGTAAATATTTGATACTAAAGCAGTGCAAACTACATTTTCTTTCAAAAAACCTTACATGGTTCTAATTTTTAAAAACCTAAATATATCTGTATTTATTATTTTGTATGTAATTTGTGGCAGCATGTTGCCACATCAAATATCATCAAAACCTGTCCTGAACTTTGCTGCCTTATATTGTTAACCAGCCTGGCTCAGTAGCTATCTCTGTTACACAGAAATTGACACCAACATTAGAATGATCCTTGCACTTAAACAACTAGCTAACAGCTGGGATCCTCCTTCTGAATTGAGTATATCAGGCCACCAAGATGATTCCAAGTGCTGTACAAAAAGTCATTGATTTATGCCTAGAAAACAATAACTTCATGCAAAGTCCTTTCTGCTAGCTCTTTTCTCTATAAAGACTTATTAGAAAAAATGTATTTGATTTAACAGCTCTCTGAAGGCCAGATGTATTTTCCTGTCCCTTTGTGAAAAACAGTGCAGCCACTTATGAATAGATTCTCCACTTGGGAGGGCATGCTTGTAATGGCACCCTTCCCTTGAGATTCAATGACTGGCTAGAAGTTCTGAGAGAGAATGAATCTGGAAAGATGCACCCTAAGACAGTGTGCCCATTCTTTTTACCAAGATTGCAAGAATTTATCCTTTCAGGACACCAGACTATTGTACCTCTGCCACTGGAGCAATTCGACAACTGAGATAAGGAATGCAATGTAGTGTTAATAATGTACAAACCTACATAAACTCTACAAATTCAAATATATACATGTATTCCTAGTAAATCTAATTGGACAGAAGTCTCTCCACATGGTTTTTATAATTCCTTTAGGGGACATACTTACATTATTGATAGAAAGAAGTACTCACTGTCTATCGTATGATGTATCTGTAAGGAGCCTGTATGTAGTTTATATAAACACTTGACCTATGGTCGTCCTTAATGATCTCTGATTTGAGAACTGTAATGTTCTCATATCTGTTGAATAATAATTAAGACTTATTTAGAAATAATTGCATGTATCCTCACTTATCTGGGTGTTATATTGTTCATATCTTACTGATGCAAATTTTAGAAGTTTCAATATTATAATTTGAAAGGCTGCTCCCAGACCTACAATCATGCCTGTGTAAATCAAAAATCTGCGTAAATTTATCAGAGGTAAGAATTCAAAGTTTAACCAAAAATAATAAAAGAGCTTAGGTTTAAAAAAGCTCTAATCTAACCTCAATGTAGGGAAATATCAGTGCAAATATACAGTATGATCTGCACTGAGAAAGTTACTTTCTTCTTCAGCAACTGATGAGAAGGATAAATATTTTTCATATGCATTTGAACTTTTGAATAAATATATTTGTGTCTCTTAGATGACTTCAGTTTCTATGAAGAGTCATGCAGCCAATTTACCAGCAGTGAATATTCATAGAAAACATATGTCAGTCTCCAATCCTAATTTTCTGCATATGAATATTTGAACAAGGGGCAGGATACAAAGCCCATTGTAATCACCCAGAAAGACACCCACTGACTTCAGCTGCCTTTCTTTTATTGGTTTCTGGAAGTATTAACTTAATTTTCCAGTCAGGGAAAAGAATTATGGGGCTTTTTAAATTTTATTTAAAATCTGCCTAATCATAACTGATTCAGAAATGTATAGCATGCTCTGAAAATAATTTGATATTTTATTGAACTCAGAGATCAAAGGTGTATTCTCTTGCATAGAAAAAAAAACCAACAAAGAAGTCTCTGAATACTTAATTGGCAGGCCAGACCCACATTCACATTATTAAAAACAATTCTGTTTATAATGATCTGTATATGTAGAACCTTGAGACCTGTTTTCTAGAGCCATAGTGGTCTTTACTTCCTAGAAAATATTGTAAATGTTCTTAGACTTTTGTTTTTCATTAGTGATTTTTTAATTGCAGTTAATTCCTTAGAGGGGATCTGCTTTAATTCCCTTGTATTTTAGAGATTCTTCTTGAAATATGGTCAGACATGTTATTGTACTAATTCTCAATGAAATTAAGAGTCTGTTCTATTGAGTGATACAGATCTCTTAAAAAAGACACTGAGAATAATACCCCACTGTCAACTGTTGGCAGTAAAATAACTGAAAGCTGCTGTCTTCCTTACTGGTGGCTCTAATCAGTTCTCTGGATTAACCATCACAGCTCTCCTTCCAGTGCTGCTGCTTCCAGCTGTACAGAGTGACCTTTCTGCACTAGCCTCTCATGTGGACCAGGTGATGGCACCAAGCTGTTTCAGCCAGCAACTTTGTACATTTACTTCTTGAAAAAGTGAGAAAACAAGATCTTAAACATTGAGGGAAAACAATGTTCAGTTTGATTGATCTGTTTTTCTAAACTGGTTAAATTAGCTGCTCTTAGGTTATGCTGGGGCTGGAACAGATTAGGAGTGTATAAAAGTTTACATACCAACAAGAGTTACTTGTCATAAAATAAAGAAGCTGTCACCAAAGCTGACTCTTTCTTGCAATGCTTCCTTTATATACAGTACTAAATCTATTACCCTGACTCCCTTTTCAGATGAAAAATTGCTATGCCCTTTATTTTCCACGTGCAATTAAATAACTTTCCTTCAAGGACTCATCAGAACATATGTAAAAATTATGGCAAACTAGATAAATAGCTAATGAACATCCTTACGTCTCACTGGGATTTCCATTCAGCTCTACTAGTGTTGAAAGGATTTATGGAACAATTCCATTCAGGAATGGAAAACTCTCCAACACTTATGTTTGAATGGGAAAAAGTTCATAACTGGGAACAGCTAAGACAGGATGGGGCCTTCAATGAGTTTGTTATCATGGTGTTTTGAGTACATTGTTTGTGGGCATCTGACATCACGACAGACAATTTGAAAAGTTCAAAACTTTCTTAAGGCAAACAATTCATATTTGGAGTGAAAAATTGCACTTTTCACACCAAACAGCTCTGTTATTCCTCCTCAGGATGATCAGGAGGAAAAACACCTTCTCTCTTTTTAATGCACACATTTATGTAGAAAAATGCTTTTATTCGGACTGTGGATGGAAGAGAAATGGGTTTAAAATCTTTCTGTACTGGCTTGAACAGAGAGGCAGACCTCTTGATAGGTTACATAGGGTTTAAACAAACTCATCCATTTTTTATTGTATTCATCTAATAGTTTACATTTTAAGAACTGAGTACTGAAAACATGTTTCATCTTACTGGATCCCTGAGAATGGGATTTTTATAACAGTTTTTCTCCATTATTTTTTTATGTGATACTACTCTAAAGAAAATTTAACCTAATGAAATAGAGGCTTTCTATCCACCTACTCTTGCAGTTGTTTATTTAGTATTTTTGATTCATTAGGGCTCAAGCTTCAAAATCATAAAGAAAATGTTTTCCGAAGTTTTGTCCAACTCCATTAAACCACATAAATCACCATTACTTGTACTTTCTCAGAAGTACACTGCTCTCCAAACTGAAGCTCACTGCTCTCTTATCTGCCAAAACTTGTAGGTAATTATGCAGTTAATCATTAAGCAAATGTATAGCACACAAACTTCTAAAATGAAGTAATATTCTGACGTGAGTGTGGTTGACCCCATGCACAACTTACGTTCGAGTCAGCTTGACGGTGTTTTCACAGATTCTGAGAGGAGATGGGAGCAGAAGTGTGGTTTCTGTAGACTACATTTGTTTACTATGATGTAATCTGTCATCTCTAGCTATTTTAGAAAAAAAAAAAGATGTATGGATGTTTTGTGAAAGTTCTAATTACAAAAAATTTTTACACAAAAACAGTCAAAACACATAAAGTTACTGTTTTGAAGAGTACACCATCCAAAGTAGAATCTTGCAGAGATGTAGACTGTAGTTCTACATAAGTCTTTTTACAAGCATTCAATGCTCCTGCATAAAGACAGGATTACAGGAAAGAGTTCCTTTTTAGCTAGGCTTGAATGCTAGGTTGAACCCTTAATTTTCTGATCTATCATCACTTGAATTTTTTTGGGATCTTTCTAGTTTGCATATAATGCCTAATCCCTCTGAAGTCCAAGCAACTTTCTCTCTTTTTAGTTATTTGACAACAACCCTTAGGAAGAAGTGTGACATATCTGTAGAATCACAGGATGAGCCAGACACAGTGTTATGACTATAGTTTTTACCCCATTCTAAGTTTTTCGTGGGATTTTTGCCCTCCTTGCACCAGCAATACTGGCTTATGCCAAGTAGAGACAAAGCCAAGACTTCCAACAAAATTTGGCAAACCCAGCTTCTGTACTTCCCACCTGGTACAAGGGCTTGCACTGGGCATGGGCCATGCTCAAAAAAGGAGTAATTTTCTTTTGATTCACACTCCCCTTCTGGTTCAGTGTCATAAAGGCAATCTTCCGTATAACTTTCCTCTAGCATTAGAAAATGAAATTTTGTTTCCTTTCATGATGAGTGCCTGAGAAAACAGAAAGAATCAAGCTCATTTTTTATCATGGTAATTTTGGGAAAGTGGATTCCCTACTGTTCTAGCAATAATATTTCAGACAGGTTAGCCCTGAAACTTTCCTATAACGTGCAACAGGCTAAACCTATCAATCAGAAAATGCATAAGAGAAAGAGACTCCAGAGAAGAGAACACATGAGAAAAATCTCTCTGAGACCTCTTTTTTGCTCCAAGGGAGCAAAAAGTGCTATTATGCATTTGCATTAAGGGGACTTATCTGAGAACTGGAAAGCTTCAGGTATCTGTAACTGCGGTGAAATGAGTTGCCCTTGGCTGGACAAGTCCCCACTAAGGGCCTTTGTTACTTCTCTTCTCAGCAAGATGGAGGAAGAAATAAGATGGAAATAAAACCCTTGTCGGTGAGATAAGGCAGTTCAATAAAGTAGAAGCAGAAGGTTACATGTGCACAAAGAAAGAAGAAATCAAAATAATATTTTATTCTTTTCTTCCCATCAGCAAGTGATATTAGACCTTTGGTTAGGTTCGAGTCAGCTGTCCTGGGTGTCCTCTTCCCAAGATTTTGCCCAGCCTCAGTCTGTTGGTGAGGGGAATATGTTGGAAATACAGCACTTATGCTGTGGAGCACTGCTCAGCAGTGGTGTTACCAAGGTGCAGTTCTTTGTATACAGTGTTCTTTCTTACTGCAATACTGCCTCAGTTTTGTCAAGAAGGGAAGAGTTTTAGTAAAGATTATGAAAAACAGGCTTGTGGGAGCCTAAAATGGTAGACATAGTCAATGGGAGACCTAAGCAATGATTTATACATTGAGTTCCATTATTTGTGTCCAACATGAATTTGTTTTTGTATAAACAGTTACTAATACATCTTTTTAACAACTGAACAGTAGCTGTGTCCATGGAATGAAATAAAATACTTGCACTTCCAGAAAAGGTAGTGTGCAGAAATCAGTGAATCAGAAATCAGTTGCACTGCAAAAGTTATGTCTACAGTTTCATCTACAGACATTCTTAACTAGACATGGATGCAACCTCACACACAGTCAAGAATTCAGTTTTTTTCTATTTGGCTGTGTTCTGTGTCTCAGTCTGTGTAACTGATAAAGCAGAAGATGCTCAGATCTCAAGGCAGAATGGCATGCAGTTTTGATCATGACCAAAAACATTACAACTTTCTCCAGCATTACAGAAATGTAATATTCTTTGAAAAGGCTTTGAGATTAAACCCCCAACAGGACCAGACATATAAAAATATAATGCACAGCTTCATTACACTGATCAGGCATGGGGTACTTGTTATTAGGTGACTTAGCATATCTTTCTTTGCTGCTTCTTATGCCGATATAGATTCTTCTCCTCTTCCTTTTTCTCTCATGCTGCTTTGGGTGAAATTTCAACTGTTTCCAGCTGCAGTGTGTAACTGTGCACATAGAACACTGTGTTTCATTTCAAGCAATCAGTTTTGCTTCGGCTTTAGAGTGTTTGGATTAAATCTGAATTTAAGGTTCAACTTCAAACCCAACCTTTTTATCCTTTCTTGATTAGTTTAGTTTATGTTCTTGCTTAGCAGCGGGACATTAATTCAGATGTCTGCTCCTACCTCTAGTAAAGTTTCAGCTCAGCCTTGTTTTTGCTCTTCTTTCTTCATTCCCTTGAGTCTACATTTATATTCCAAAGCTGTTTTAGGCAGAGAATTCTGTGAAGCTCTTCTATCAGTCCAAGGGTAAATGAGCCTGAAAATAAATCTTTCAGCAGATATAGGAAGTTCTGTTATCGAGTTGGACTCCATACAAATAACAGTGCTGTTTTTCTACACATACATTTAATAATGGGTTTGCAGTGATAAGTTTTACTATTAAAATACAAAGCTTTATGAAGTTTTAAAAGGCTTTAATTTTACTGATAAAATGGAAATGAACAGTTTTATCTTTGCAACATGAAAAATGAAGACTCTCAGAAAATCCTCATCATTGTTTCTTGAGGAAAGGATGTCATACATTCCACTCTTTGACTTCCTTTTTGTGTCACTGCACACTCATGTTCATGTGTAGTTTATGTACTATTTCTGCTTAGGTTCAGCAGCACTCACAGAGAAGTAGGTAGGTATACAAGAAGTGAGGAAATTTAATGAGGTTTCTTATCATGTGAAAAGTCCTGTTGTCTAAGGGGAGGTTGACACAACTCTGTTTAGAGGAGAGAAGGCTAAGGGAAGATCTAGTTATTGTCTTCAACTAATGGGATCAGAGCACAGAACCAGGATTTTTTCCTACAGGAAAAGGGAAAGAGGCAACTGTCCCAAGCTGCAGGAAGGGAAATTCCAACTAGATACATGGAAGAAATAAAATGATCACCCTTTTGTGCTCAGGGACTGGAATAGATTCCCCAGAGGAATTCTGGTTATTTGCATTCTGGAAGCATTCAGATCTTGTCCTGAGGTACCTGCTCTAACAATAGTTTCGGTCCTGTAGCTGGGACTAGATAGTGTAAGGACCACTGTTGGAACAAGTGATTTTTTCCAAACCAAATTGCTGTACAAATCTGAAAACACAGAGGTAGAGCAAGTATGACAGAAACCTTATCCACTTTACCGGTATGTAGTGTTCCACACCTCAGTAATATTGGGGAAGGACCACCTCTGTTCTGGGCTCTGGTTCATTAAGAGCTAGCAGGACATCCAGCACCTGACATCTGTTCCCTGCTCTTGGAAGGAACCTTCTGTTTGAAAAGATGCTACATAGACATGAGAGTCAGTCCCAGCTGCAGAGTGAGATGCCTGAACTTCGGTATTTAGAATGTGGCTTTACTTTTTTGAGTTTGTACCCCACCACCTGTCACAGCTAGCTGACTCATTTACTTAAATCTAGGTGTCTATCCTCTTCCAAGAACCCTTGCTAGTGTCTAGATTCTGCTTCAGGAGTGGTCACCTGTGGAACCTGTGTCACATCTGCTGACTTAGTTGTGATACAATGTTAATATAAAATTATTGCATAATGACCATTTCCCATGACTGCATTTGCAAGCATTTGATATATGTATTTGTCCAGGAAAGGTTTTCTTTGGTCTGTAGATGGTAAGTCTCTATGCTGGAGCACAGACATATTCCTGAGAAGAGAGATGAAGAGCACTCTGAATCCCTCAGGCTTTGGATTAAGCCCTTAGTCTGCATCAGTTCCATATGCTAGTGGGGTTTAGAGCAGGAGGAGAGAATTAATGCATTCCCACCTCCCCAGGTGTTTTTCAGATTGTTCCTGTTTAGATGAGTTTGCAGCTTTGCTTCAGCTGTAACAGACACATGGGACAAAATCTAGGCTTACTGGTATTTTTCATTTCAATAAAAAAATAAAAGCAAACATTTTCTTTCTTAAACCACAAGATAAAGTGCTTGACATCCTACTTATATAACCTGTGCATACCATGCTATAGCTAAATTGTGTTTCTTTAAAAGTAACTGTATCTGAAAATATAATTCTCGAAAACCACACAAGTTTTTTTCTACAAGTCTAAAAGTTTAGCTAAGAAAACAGAATGATATGTACTGGGAAATGTTAGTGCTATGTCTCCAGGATCTTTGACTCCAGAGGAGCAGACTGATCTTATTTCAAATTGTTTAAAGAGCAGCATTAGCATTGATTGTAGAAGTAGCCTTAGAAGGAGCATTTAGTCCTTCCTCCCAGCTAAAAGAAAGTAGCATACTACTAAATGGTGGCATCTACCTGAGCAAGACAAAGGAAACAATGGGTAAAATATTTCAGAATGCTTAAGAAAATGTTTTATTTTCATAACGTACAGAGAGGTTGGTATGACAATATATTCAAATGCCATTTCACAGCAGGTATGAGTTTCCATCTATGCCTTTTCATCCATTTGGCATCTCAGAAGCTGTATAAAGCATTCAGTCCATTATGCATTGGCATAAAAGAGTTATAATCTGAGATCAAAGATGCCACCCACATAAAAAAAAGACAGACTCAGAAATGTCTTTGAATCATCCATAAATATACAAAAATGGTCAGATTTCCTGTGAGTAACCTTTCCTGTGAATTTTCAAGTTTTTTCTCCTTAGGGTAATGACGCTGTAAGAAATGTGTTTGGCTTTACATGTCAGTTCTGCTGTTTGAGCCAGATTGAGTACCAAGTGTGACCAGAGGAGCAGTATGTGAAAGGATTCTTGTTTCATGACTGCATAAAGATTCAAGTTATTCCATTTAACTGGGCAACACAAAATTGTAGTGTTGGTCAAGTACTTTATAAAACACTTATATTTCTGAGACTTAAAGAACATGAGTATTTTCAGGTAACACTGGGCCAGCAGGATTACCCAGTAACTCAGTGGTCAGCAGCAGTAGTTACAGGATGCTCCTCAACCAATCACAACAATTTTGTAATAGTTTATACAGCAAAGTATTAGTGAAAGACAGTATACAACAATCTAGTCTGGCATCCTTTTTCCCTCGAAGCACTATAAAGCAGAACCATGAAGAACAAAGTAACAAAATAGTAGTTTAGCTTACATGTGTGACAATCCAGGATTTGCTGTCATTTGTGCCATATACTGTTGTAGAGTTCTCCAGGAGGAAAGTAAGAAGTAGTTGTTTAGGTCCTGTAGCAGTGTGAGACATGCAGTGAAGCAAAGTATGGGGAGAAAGCACCGAAGTATATTCAGACAAAAAGCCTAACTAGATTCTATTAAGATCAACTGTCTTGAAGAAAGAAAAAAATGAATATTTTCAGAAAATTCTTGTGGGAAAATCATCTACCTAGATGCTTGATTTGTGCTTATCACGTTTGAAACTGAAGGGATTAGAGTCTGTCCCTGGGAGAACTTTTTGAAACACCAGAGACTCAAAGACTGGGTCTCTTCTCAGTGATTTCTTCCTCCTAGAAGCAGACTCTTTCTTGCCTTACTTCTTGGCCTCATGCATTTCTAGACCTTGCTATACAATGATCCAGTTGGAGTAGGAAGATAGTTATTGCTTTAGGCAAAGGTATAGCCTGGTACATCTCCTTCAAGCCATCAATATGAAGTTTTGAAAAATTTTCTCATTTGGCTTATGTTTCATCAAGAGGTGGACAACATATTGCTACAGACTTTTTTATAGAGGGGAAATAATGCCATTTTACATATGGTTTTGTGTTAGATATTGATTAATTTTTAAAAAACCCAACCAAACAACAAAACCAAACCCAAACTATAATGCACAGTGCTTTACTGTATTACCTGAATGCACAAATAACCTCTGAAAGGCAAAGAGAAAACATCAGAATTCAGATATTTTTAGTATAAGACTATTATAAGAATCAGTGTATCTATGTTTACTAAGTAGCAACATACACTGCCTACTTCAAATATTAATAATAAGAGTAGAAGATAAGGTTCTGAGGTGTGTTAGCAGGTAAGATTCCAGCTGTATTTTATACTAATGTTTTCTAAACTATTTCATAATAACTTACAGAAGAGACAGATTTTTTATCATTGCAAATTTCCTTCAAGCTCTCACTCAGTTTTGAAAGGCAATAAATTACAGTTATGTATTTTTTCTCACCAAGAGAAGGTTTTGATTGACTTTTGATCTTCAGCAGTAGTTCAGGAGCACTTAGTTGCTTCTCACATGTTGTTTTTTCTGAGAATCTGTGAGGAAATGTAACATTCTAAACATGCTCATTAGCTCCAGTTTAGCATGTTTGGCAAGAGCTGTGAGGAAAAGGTTTCAAAAGAGAATTTAGAAGCTTCGGAAGGATTCTATATTCTAGATTACAGGTATTATAAGATTGATAGGATAGTTAGGCATATAGCTGCTTCTTGAACTGACAAATTTGGTTGATAAATAGCTTTGTGTGGAGATAGACACTTAAGAACACACATACTTTTCTCATAGAGGAAAAATATTGAAAACAACAAAACTTATCCTGAAAACTGTCCAAATTATATTCTGTGGACCTACTTGTATTTAGGCAGTATAAAGATAAACTGAAAGCTGATAGTAGGGAATTCTTGAGAGGAGAGGTTTGGAAAGTTTTGATATAAAAACTGATGTGAGAATTTTACTATGTGATGTTTCTTAACTATATGGAGACTTTTTACCAACCTATTCACTGCAATTATTTATTCTGGTGCATGAACTGAGTTCAGGCATCTACGACATGAAAGTGTTTAGAAGAGAATTAGTTTCTTACTTCTCTTATTTAACATTACTGGTTAATAGCTTTTCATAAGGTCTATTTACACACTCCCACACATGGGCCTTTTCTCCTTCCTTTTAAGAAACTACATGAAAAGGTAACAGGCACAGATCTAGCTAACTCCTTTGAGGATGCTTCAGGGGTAGTTTGTGTTGCATTTTGTGCAGGAATCTGCCAAGGTGATTTCTATGGTAACCTCTATTTGCATTCTTTCAAATGATGGTAAATTCTGACACATTCCATTAAATATTGATAGCAGTGTTTCATCTGCTGGAAACCCACATGGGAATATTTAACTTTATCTATTGTCTGAGACTATTCTTTTGTATCAGCAAGCTTTATATAGTTAAAATGTTAATTAGATTTTTATAACCATTTTTATCATTCTGCTCTTCATCTAGATTGCTCCAAACACATTTATTTACAATTCCAAAATGGTTCCATTAATATTCCACAGCACCTTACTCAGAGATTACCTTAATAGCAAACCTCAAAAATGTACTTAAAGGCTTATGAAATACCTACAGAATCATAATACTGCACATTTTTTGGCTAATGGCCAAGTGATTTGTAAGATCAGATTTTAAGGAAAAGAGACAAGCCTGAAAGAGAAAATGGCATAATTAGTTTCAAAATTGCATTGGTTTGTCAAACATGAAACAGTAGTGAAACTGCTTACATAAAGAAGTTTTTATTGGTGGGATGGGGTAAAGAAGGCTAAGAAAAATGGAAAAATAGAGTGCAGGTAATTTTATCTTCATGAGTGACATATGAAATATCTCCAAAGAATTAAAAAAAAATCCCAATCCTCTGGAAAAATAACCTTGCATCACACTAAGGATTATGTGTTAATTTTATATTAAACAGTTTGGGGATCTGGCTGGTGACTGTTTTCTTATGAAGAAATTAGCAAACATGAATTTGTGGCAGAGGCTCTGAACCGCTGCTGTTTCGCGTTTCGCATCGCTGCTTACACATCTGAATAGTAAATACAGGCTGGATTTAAAGCACCACGAGGGAAAGAGGGCACCACTGCTGCTCACCAGCATGCAGCTGAACAAAGAGCCAGCATCTGAACAAGTGGTAACAACACAAGTTTAAATTGCCATGACCTTTTGTTATTTGATCTGCCGGCCTACAGGTGGAAAGGGTTGCACAGTAATGGGGAACTTCTGACCTGCTTTGCACTTTTGAGCTGGTTCTGTGCTGTGAGGTAATTACAGGAGATGCTTTTAGAAAATTGGTCCTAATATCAAGGTTTTCTGGGTTCCATTAAGGTCTGGAATCAGAAATCCTTGTGCTGAGACAGAAAATTGAAAATATTTGATACTAAGACTGGCTTTGTGAAGAGAAATGGCACTATACATGATTCTAAGCAGTGAAACTACAATACCTTTGAATTGTTTACTTGCATATCCTACCCCCAGACCATTCTCAATTACAGATGCACAGCTAGTGGGAATTAATCTGTTTGTAGATCTCATATAAATCATGGAATGCATAGATCACGTAACACTATCTTTAATATCTAATGCATTTGTTGCTAAGAATTCTTAACCTCTATCCAGTTTAATGTCACATCCTTCACCTTTTTTTTTTCTTTTTTTTTTTTTTTTTTTTTTTTTTTTTTTTTTTTTTTTTTTTTTTTTTTTCCCCAAGACTAACTTCCTGCTGAGATTGTTTTGGAATCTGTTGAAAAGTCAATAGTGTGGTATTACAAACTTATACGGTGCATTTAGAAAAATCCTCAGAAGTTGTGAAACACTGTAAACAGTTCTCTCCAGGGTCTAGAAGCTACCTTTGGTGCTCTTTTATGAAAATCCCACTGTAGTTCTTTTATGATAGTGCACAAATAGTTCAGGGCAAGGATAGAACACGTCTCTTTGCTTCCAAGACTGATTAGGGATAATATAATGGAAAAGTAGGGAGGTAAAGGGAGTGGCAGGAGGGTGGGCGAGGTGAGGTAGGAAAGGAAGAGAGAAACCTAGAGATAAAGGGAAATAGAAAGAAGAGAAATAATATTGATACAGGTCTGTGCTGTCAAAGTTGATTAATGCAAATGAAGTGGCAAGTTTCCAGAGCGAATCCAGGTTAAGTACTTTTAAGCACTACAACAAGGCTCAGAATCAGATCTCATAAGCCCTGTGGACTGGAGCCAATCAAGTGTTATGGGCAGATGGTCCTGGAATCACTGGGAAGGTAACGCTGAATATGCCTTTGAATTGTGCTCCATATTCTGTGAGGGTTATTGCTGTAGGGAGAACGCCAAACTCAAGATGATTTCATCCTACATGTAGCTCCAGTAAATAACCTGTGCTCTGTAGAGTATAGAAGAGACTGCCCAAGCTCTGAACAGGAGCTAGCATGGTCCAGCAGTACCAGGGCTGTGCTGTTGCTGTACCCTGGGGGATAGAGGAGCACAATCCAGCCATTTCTGATGTGCTAAACTGACAAGGAGTAATATTACCTTCCTCGTCATTAGCAGCAATGAGTTTGTCCTTTGTCACAGAATTGACCCAGGGCTTGTAACTTTTGGCTCAGTGTTAAAGAATATAAAAATAAGTCTGAACACAAAATGTAGCAAATCCAGTTTTGTTGGTGCTGCATTAATGAAATTTGATGAATCTGAGCTGGACCTGTACCACTTACCTCTACTGCAGCATCTTTCCCTTGCAGCTCACCAAGTGGCACCTGCACTCTGAGCAGTGCCCTCCATGCTGGACAAGATGTGCTTTTTGGCTAACTAGCTAACCAAAATGAGGGGCAGGTAAAGGTGCCTTGCACATTTCATCAGTCTTCAGGTTCTTAGCTAGTCATTCCTAATGTAGCTTATTGATAATTGATATGTGCAGTACAACCATTTTGTTCATGAAATAGACTAACTATCCTAGAACCAGACTCTAACCTTTTGAAGTCATTAAGAAAAATACTACTAATTTCAATACAGACAGTATTTATTGTCTTTTCTAAAGAGGAGGAAAATTGTTTTAATTCTATACTCCCACAGGAATGAAAGTACTCTGGCAGTTCAGAACTCAGTGAATGTAAAAAATATATTTTATATGTATATATCTTATAATCAAGACATGAAATTTAGTAGCTCTGTGAAATCATGTCCTGTTGATAGGCAAAAACAACATTTGTTTAGTGGGACCTGGTAAAAACCACTGCCATGAAAGCAGAGTAAAAAGTTGACACATTTTTAATCTAAAAAGTTTAGAAGCCATATTTTTCTAGCATATAATTATAGAATTAAACTAAAAGTACTTCATTTATTCCCCTCTGCAGGAAAGGTGTTTGGGCATTCCCATGTAAACCTGAACATATATTAACCCATTGAACTCTTATGTTGTAGGGGCTTTCCCCCACCCCCTGTGGATCATGACTGTGACCATCACTTTGACCAACAGACATCAAAATTGCAAAAATAAAGTCTCATTGCTGGATCCAGGGGCAGTGAGATCTTTCCTTATCCTTCCTTTCTCTTTCTTTCCTTTTCCTTTCTAATTTTCTTTAGTGATATTACTATAGATAAGAACAACAAAAATGGCTACATACATCATTTTCATTGCATCCAAATAGTTCTGAAATACAGCAATATAAATATATATATATTTATAAACACCAATCATTCAGTGTCATTTCACTCTAATCTGCCTTCAAAGGATCTATCACCAAGAACCTGAGTTATCCTCACCTTCAGAGAGAGGTCACAGAACTAAGGAAGAAAATTCTTTAGGCAGCTACAAAATACTAGAGCATAATCAGGCTGATTCCCTGTGAAGTGGTGAAGCTCTGGCCCTCATGTTAAGTTTTCCACTGTGGAAACTGAATGAACACAAGCTGTGCTGGTTGTACCAAATGCAGAATAGGAATATGTACCATGCTTCTAGCTGGTGTGACAACTCCGTCTGCTCTAGGTTTATGTCCCAAAGCCACATAAGGACAAGACCAGTAACTCACATTAGCTCCTTTTAATGTAAGGAAAACCTGAATATGTGAGCCAGAGGTAAGAGAAAATTCAGTCACATTTCTGCAAGAGAATCAGGACTTTAGGGTTTCTCTCTTTGGATATAGCCTAAGATAACTAAAAATTTAGCCCTGAAATCAAACATATTTATACATGCATGCACCTACACACATGCATACTAGGTTCCCTTGCCATAGACAGACAGATTTCAGACACTTTAGGGTCTCTGAGACCTCCCCCACAAGACTGCTTTCTAGAGCATGCAGTTAAGAAAGACCCATGTTGACCTGGCTGGAGGATAAGCAGGATCCTCTACAATGCCTAACATGATTCTTAACAGCTGTTTGTTCAACTGAACCCTGTTCAAGGTGTCTAGCTTGGAAAATTTCCTTCTGAATTCCTTTCTATCATCAGCCAAAAGACAGACATCTCCTTGGGCAAAACAATTCACAAGATATTTGAAAAGTGGACTTTTCTATGCTCTCTTGGAGGAGTTGTCAGGGTAATGAGATCCCAAGTACAGGCAATTAAGCACCAGTTTGTTCACCTGAAAAAAAATCCTTTGCACTGTGAAGATAATAAGAGGCATTTACAAGGCAGTGGGAAAAAGGAGGTTGAAGGCTGGTATCTGTGTTAAGAATCATCATGTGTTCCTGGTGGGATTGTTAAAAGTTGACCATTTTGCCTATCATTTTCGTGAGTAAAAATTTCTTCAGCATCAACGGAGAATGTTTACATGAACTAATTCAGTCTGCCAAACCCTTTGAAGGGTCAGATCCTCTGTTGGGATGAAGCAGAGGGAGAGAAAGTGAAAAAATGGAAAGAACAGCAGGAGGTAAGGAAGGATTGTCCAAAATCAGAACTGCCACCAGAAGAATAAAGATTTTCACCTTGAGTAGGAGATCTGCACTGCAGGCAGCTATTCATTTATGCCCCTCTGTTGTTCCCAAAGTAAAATCAGATGTTTGTACAGCTCTGCTCCATCTGGGGGGCTGAAAGATTCATATAGTGAAGATAATCTTTCCTTCCCTTTCTCTCTCCCTCAACCCCCAACTGATTATAGATTGCACTTAGAAGGCAAAATTAACAGCTCTGCTTCCCAATATCAGCTCTGGTAACTAATGAGAAGGGTAAGGAGCTGTATGACCAACTTACTGCTACTCTACACAGATCTCACTGACTGGGGAGATGTTAACTCCTAAAAGGATGGACACCCTGAGCTACAAAGGAAAATTTCATACATGGCTTTGAAAAGCTGTCAAACTGAATTATGGTCTGTAACCACTCAAGTATCACTGAGATACCTGAGATATTTCATTGGCTCTTAAAGCCATCCAATCCCTACAATTACTTTTCAGTACCACTGCAGTTTTCCTTCCTTCCTTCCTGCCTGCCTTCCTTCCTGCCGTCCTACCTTCCCTCCCTCCCTTATTCTCTTTTATTCTCTCTTTTTCTCTCTGCCTCCCTTTCTTCTTCCCTTCTTGCTCTCTTTCTTCCTCCACCCCACCTTTCCGTTTGCATTCTTCCTCTCATTCTTGTTAAAGATTTTTTACTCTTCAGATGCAGTCACTGGCATTGCTGACAGTGGACTGTAGTCTATTCAACTTTCATGCTATTACCATTAGAAACCTATTACGTATATGACTATACTTGCCTCCCAAAATATCTCTTCTTCTAAGATGTGGTATTTAGAAATCCCACCTCCTGAGAGCAGTTTGAACTTAACAAAGAGATAAATGGCATTAAAAAAGAGAAAGCTAAGAAGATTTTAAAGCATATTAGATTCTGCTCTTTATAAATTAAATTTGAAAAATTTAAGATTTGCATTTTTCCCTTTGTGTAAAGCAAAATGCCACTGAAATACAATTATAAAACCTTAAAAATTATCCCACAGGAGTAGTGTTTTAAGTTTAAGACAAGTAGCTGAATCTGAGATTCAGTCTTGTGGAAGTGCAAACAGCATTGACTTTATATGTTAGATGAAAGGAAAAGATGTTTATTGACATGGACAGACAGCAGAACTCCTTGATCAAATCCTTAACCTTTAGCCACTCGAAAATTAGGCTAATGAAATATTGTAATGAAAAGATGATTGGCTACGAAAAAAAAATCTTAAGCCAAATAAATAGGAGTTTGAGGATACTGTTAAAGCAATTTTAAACAAGTTTCAAGAAATGTTAAGATTACATCCTTCTCAGTAAAAACCATTAATTAAACTTCAAGTGCTTTTTTTTGTGTAATTATTAGAGAGATGAGGGTTCAGTGAACACCCAGGTTTGGTCAAAACTTCTGAAAATGTTGGAGAAAAGTATCTAATTTTCAAGGTAAAGATGTAGAGCAAGACAGTTAATTTGAGCTCTCAAAATAAAAGGTTGTTTTAGCTTCTATGTTAGCTGTGCTCAGGTTCTGGGAAAAAGCCATGACACTAGTTAACTGACCTGGGATTTCAACAATCCTGATTTTGCCTTGCTTTTTGGTTTTGGTCATATTGTTTATCCCCCTTGCCTAAAAAACCAGACAAATCCCTAGTATTCTGATCCTATTTCTTGTCCACTGGTGTTCAAAGTCAGTGTATTTCTCAATCACTGGAAGTATGTAGCTATGCATTTTAACTACTTTTCTGAAAACAGACTTTCTTTTTATTTTTTAATACAGATGTTTTCTCAGGACAAGATTTCCAGGTGAGCATATGTTTCTGAACTGCCTGATCTGGCTGTCAACAGCCCAAAGAGATACATCCCCTCCATTTCTTCTCACTGTACAGAAGTCTTCATCTGGCATTGCACATTTTTAATATCCTTTAATGAGCTTAACAGCGCCTTTGTCCTTTGGCAACAAGTAGATTGGTTCATACATGAATGCCACAGGTTCCTGTATTCTAGATATATATTACAGTCCCCACTATCCAAAACCACAACTGTGCAACTGAAAGGCAGCACGTGCAAAGTTATACCTAAAGAAGTGGAGCCACACGGAGAGCCACATATTAATATCTGAGATGTGTCTCATGGCACAAATAAGGCCAGAATGAGATTTTGCTATATATTTTGAAACTGGCCTATTTACCTGCTTTTGTAATGGAACATTGCGCACCAAGCTGTAACTGTGAATGGTTTCAGCAATGCACCAGGGCAGTGTGTTAATTCTGTACAGTTAGTTAAATTCTGGGAAGGAAATCAAATTCTGAAAATGTTATTTTCTCCCATGAACAGCAAAAACCAGTGCTCCATCCACGATAGGTATTTAGTGTCACTTAGGGATACTTTCCACTTTTTGTCAAGTTCCCTGCTCAGGCTATCTTTTCTTTTAGCTAACCTCAAAGATGACCTGTTTTCTCTTTCCTACTTCATGACACTTATACAAGCTGAATAGAAAATCAAAAGCAAGAAAGGTGTTTTTATCAAGGCACTGCTGTTTTTCAGCTTTTCTCTTGTTTTTCTTCTGCAAACAGCAAGGTGCCAAAAAAGCATCATTTGATAGACACTAAAACATGAAGAGCAGACATCTCATCTACATTTTTACAAAGAGTAAACAAGTGGGACATTTATGTAAAGTGGGTATTAATCTTCCCACTCCTTTCCCTCTCTCCACACACGTTCTTTACTACTGTAGTTTTGTAGGGGAGGAAAGGTTACATTTTTTGGGGGGGGTTGTTGTTTTTTGGTTTTTTTTCTCCTACTGCATTCCTGATATTTGTTTTGTAAACAGTTAACTCTTTGGGAGTCAGAGATTCTATAATTTCCCTCTATTTTGGTGGAAAAGCTTCTGGGCTGTCTTTCTTGAGAAACTGTATTGCAGGTGACAGTGAAGAAATATGGCTGCTCTTATCTTAGTGCTGTCTGGCAGTTCCCTATGTCTGGGGCTCAAGTGAGCAGTAACTGCAGACTCTATGGACTGTTTCACAGTGGCCTTACCTTGTGACACATGCTTCGCACTGCATGTGTCACCCAAGCCATCATCCACCCTTTCTACTCTTTAGCTTTGCACTTGGAGTATTACCTTATGCAGAGTTTCCATTAGTTCTGAATCCTTGTTACTGTTGTTTCTCTGATCCACCTATGTAGGAAGTGTCACCTTATTCCCAGCAGCATATTCATGAATATGCAGAGGAGAGGGCAGAGGTAAAAATCAGTCTTGCAGTGTATAAGATGGAAAAAATCCTTCTACACAATATGATATAAATTTGACTTCTTTTGTTTTTTTTGGTTTGTTTTTTTTTTTTTTTTTCCAACAAGTCCATTTGGTGCATGCTTGAGAGAGTCTGAGCCAGGAAATGAAATAAGTCTCTGCAGACATGGCAGGTACATTTGGTGCTATAGAGGTAGCATGATAGGGCTCTATTACAGTAAATAATACAATTCCAGAAATAACCTATGCGGAACATAGGTTATAGAACTGCTTCTGTTGCACATGTCAAGAAATGGACTTTGATCGATGTTGTTGCAACACAAAACCACATACTAAAACTTTTTAATTATGATGACAGTGTAAAAGTGTAGATGGTGCTCACTGGCAGTGCTCATAGCCTTTATAATTAGCAAATGGACAGTGCAGATTAATTCTGCATGCTCTTCATGTTTCAGGATTCTTTCTAGTTGCTGCCATCAGCACGTATGGAAGCAATAAGGCACGAGAGAGGGCCTGGTTTTCATCACCTCTGGGGTGCTAACAGGCATCCTCGAGGGGAGTGATTATCTCACGATAACCACACCACCTGGAGCTACCATATTGCTGCTGCAAAAACTCATTAATGTAAGAGAAAAACATGTACTTTTGTGCTAGATGATGGAGTTAGGAGTTCAGAATGCTAAAAAGCTTTATCAGGAGCTCTAGTTTGCCTCTATTCAATTCCATATGAGAATATTCACCAGGCTACTGTACAGATTTCTCAGTTTTGTAAACTAGACCACGGCTTTAGCAATACTTTTGCAGCAGCCTAGTATGAGAGTCAACAAATAAAAAGAGAAGGCACAATGATCAGAGAACAAAAAGTCACATTCCTCAGATTGCCCTCTCAAGGGGAGTATCTCAGAAGACATTCTACACAGTTTTTCAGAATTAAAAGCACAAGGAAATTACAAATCAAATTGGATAGGAGTGTCTATAATTTCAAATTTTAAATGGACTAATTTCTGTTCAGCAATGCATTTAGAGTATATTTAATTTGAATTTATCAGAAAAATATGGAATGAAGTACATGGGAATACAATAACTCATTGTCTGCTGTTCTCTATGATAATGTACCAGACTCTTATCTAATGACTTTGATGTTAATGGAGTCGTACACTCTCCCTGACCTCTTCAGTGCTGGATGGATGTATGAGCTTTTTCTGTCCATCAGGTTTCACGCTTCACTCTCAACTTTCCTGTGAATCTTTTATCTTTGCTTCTGCTTCATTTCCACTTTAGTAGGAGGGCAGATTTTATTTAAATTAAGAGTTTTATTTATACACATGTAGGGATAGTTTCTTGGATTTTAAAATCAGTAAATTTGGAAGAAACTGTTAAATTACTGATGTTGTGACTATCTACTTTCATCCCAAGTTTATTTCTTGCTCTTTCATAATTTATCCATTTAATGAAATTTGGCTTGCCTGTCACCCAGAAACAAGAGGAGACACGCAGAAAGCTTCTTTACGAACCTCCTCTTGCTTACTAATTTCTTTTTATCTGTGCTTAGCATCTGTAGCACGTTGTGGATGTAAAGATGAACCTTCCTCAGACTTTGTAAATGGTGGTGGGAGCCATATAGACAGTTGAGAGAATGTGGCCCAGGGAATGCTCAGTGGCTACGATGGCACAGAAGACTTTAATTTACAGCTGTCTCCTGCTCACGATATGTTTATTGTGGTTAGTCAGCACACACAGGAGCTAAAGTGAGCTAATCCTTAGGGGCAGGGAGAACTTGAGGATCATTTGCTTGTACAGTACCTCTTAGATCTTGGAGTCCAGCTTTAGTGCCTAAAGCTAGGAAGGCAACTTACGTTTGTTTTTCATGAGGCATCGTGAAATGTTAACTTCCCTGTCTGGACCCAAAGTATCTGAGCTCTACAAAATACATAGGTGTTTAGGAGACATCACCTGCTCTTGCTGGACTGGAGCTTATGGCACAAAAAATGATTGAAAAATGTATCTATTCTGTTATAGCATAACCACGGGGCAGGAGAACAATATATTGTTTCTTACATAGCAGCAGCAGTTCTTACTGTGTACGCAGTGGTGGCCCAGACAGATTCCTTTCTGTGGTGCAGGGAATGGCTAGAACAGAAAGTTCTTCTGCTAAGGCCACTGAGATTTGGGTTTTGTAAGTCGACTTGTGGTTTTATCAATGATGGTGAAATTACATAGTACAAAGGACTTTATGACATTCTGTGAGTGTAGGATACCATGATAGAGAAAGGAGTCAAAAACATCTTGTGCAACACCTCATTTGGTTCCCCAGGTAGTTGAAAGGAAAATCTTGTGAAGATACATTTTTGCAGATTTCTGGTGCTACAAGAATTTCCTGGGATATTTTCTATGGCTGTTAACACCTAATGCAAAAGAAAATGACTGTATAACTGTTCAGGCTTGCACTTGAGAGCATGGCTGTCATTTATAACATTTGGCATGTGCAAGTCAAAAGTCTTGTTTTTGTGGCTTGATCTAGTTCACCATTCTGGCTTAGAAAAGTAGCTATATAAGACAGACCACCAGAGAAGGTCCTCCGGGTGTTTGTTTTACCCTAGAGAGAGTCTAGGAGCATCAGTGACTCCTTGTTTCTTGCTGAAATGGAAATCTAATCAAAAGTAAATGCTGTTCAAGATCTTCATGCAACTTTACTATTATGTTCAGGATTGGAAAAAAGACTGAACTAGAGACACGAAAGCTCCTGTAAGATTGGTACTGACAGGGGTTAAATGAGCCTGCAGTTCTCTGTAGGGAGCCAGGCATCAGCAGGGACCTGTCCATCTGTTTGATTTCTCAAGACTGCTGTAGAGCAGTTATGCCTAATGATTGATGTCCAAAGGAATAATTTCTTATAAATTCCAGAAGCTAATATGCAGGAGACTTGGCTTTTCTTCTCTCTTCCAAAATACCTAATGACAATCTCTTTTAGATTGCCATGGAGTACCATCACTTAGTGTTGGACCTTGTTTTCTATAATTTCCAGCTCCTGACTACACAAGGAACTCTGCAGCCTGGAAATATGACATTAGCTGATGCCTAAGGCATAGTGTAAAGGTAGTATCCAGTAACCAAATGTGATAAATTACTAATGCCAGTCAATCAGCATGGGTTTGTTTTTTCACTCTGTTACTGATTTACTGTTTGTTTTGTGTATCTGATGGTCCAGATCTACAGACTGTTGCCTTTAAATGCCACTACATAGACAAAAAAAGGTAAAGAATTTACTGCATGACATGTTTGTCCTTCCCAGATTTTTAGCCTGACTGATGCTATTAGTTTGTGACCTTTTTTTCCTTTTCAGGAAGTGTTCAGACTTTCCCTGTGAAATACTATTTTGTTCAAAATCTGGCGCTTGCAGCTTTCACATGCTAGATTATATGGTTCATGAGTTCTGCTGTGTGTTTCTTCATTGTGTATCATAGCTCATGGTGAGCTTCACAGATCTTGAGCAGCTCTGCTTTTGATGGATGTTAGTACATTTTCTCAGTGGCTGCCTTTTGTTAGTTTCAAAAGATAACAGCCTGTGTAGCCACACACCCAGGTGTTTATGTGTGTGAAGGGCACCAGGAGGAAAAATGTGAAATCTCCTGCTCTTTACCAAATTTTGCCCTTCAGAATATTTACATTTGCTTGGTATGGTATTTAACATAATACTGAAAATGTAGGAAGCCAGAAATGCCTCCCTGATACAGAGACAGGAAGTGCTGAGATTGAATTCCTTCATACTTTCTGAACCTCCAAGTCCCTCTCTGCTCAAAAAATATTCAGCCCCAAAGAGTTTTAGACTAATAGTTTTAAAGAAAATTACCACTAACTCCAATGGAAATCCTGAATTCCTTCATTATGCCTGGACATAGGTTGTTTGGATCCTGGAGGAGCCCTTTCAGACAGATGAACTGTGTTTACTGCATATGCCTGTTTCTAGATGAACCCAAAGTGGGAGTAGCATAAGGGTATGGCTCTTGAGACTGAAGGCTGTACATAAAGTACAGCCATTTAGTGTACATAGAATCCATTTAATGAGTACAAGAACATTGTTGCATATTCTTGAGCACCATCTGCTGGCATTTTCTCATCTAACCAGAATTTGCACAATTGGAAGCATTTCTCTCTGTAGAATGTTCCTGAAAGAGGCAGGAGCTGAAGCCCTCAGGAAAATAAAGTCTGTTTCTTATGCATGCTTGGAAAGAGGCCGTGTAGAAAAGGTCTGGAAATGGCTTTGGAAAAGACTAGCAAGATGTTGCATGAAAAAGCCCTAAATGCAACATAAGGATTTGTACTGCGATGGGCAAGTTCTGTAGCAAGGATTTTGGCATTGCCTATCTCTTTTTATTCTGCATCAGGTGTGATACCAACCATCATCTCTTGCCAAAGTGATCCCAAGCCAAGGAAAGGGATGGGAAGGGGTTTTCTATGAGTTATTCAGCAGTCAAGATGCCAGTTTTGTTTAAGAACCTCCTGAGAAAATTATCAGAGAAACGTGAGGAGGAGGGCAGTAGACACGAAGGAAGGAATGTTATCATTAATCTATTTTGGCTCTTTGATGCATGGATACTCAATATCCACATGTCCTATTTCAAGACCTAGAAACTCAGTACAGTCTCCAAAACACATCTGAAGAGATTGTCCATAGTATAGCCAATAATAAAACATTTAAAGACAGGTGGATTAGCTTTAAAATACTTATCCCAGGTACAGACATCTGTGAAGTCTTCAGAACCCTTCCAATAATTTGGCTGTTTAGCCTCACCAGGTAGAAAAGTTGACTAGTGCCTATGACACCAGTGACTCTGGTTTAGTCTCATTTTGTGAATGTGGTAGTTCTACAACAAAAAAACTACAAAACTTATTTCTATATTACAGAAAACTAAGCTGCTGGTATATATTTGTCCATTTTTATTTTTTTAGCACCTCTAATGTCCCCAAATGTTATGAATGTTATTCTGAGTCTTGTGGTGGTATAAGGACTCCTTAGTGGCACCTTCTGTATTTTGTACTTAGGATTTATGGCAATGAAAGGAAAACAAAGAAGGAAACACAACAAAGTGAATCCTGTTCCCTGCAGAAGGCCTTATTTTTACTGAGGTTCCCTAGTGTTCAGTGGAGTGTCAGACACTTCCAATTTTTTGTACAGGTACAAAATGCAACTATTAGAATTTTCAAAGGCACCAACAACACCAACCAGATCTGAAGTAATCTGAAGTAATCATAACTCAAAATATTTTTTTCAGACTTCTCTGGAGAAGTTAATTTCTGGTAGAATAGATGTACATGAGGAAAAAATATTATACAGTCAGTATGCAAAATACCAAACCCGTAACAATGATTTTAGACCCAAGATTCTTTTTGATGCAGCTCCATATTTCAACTTCAAGGGATGTCTACCTCTTCTCAGGAGTTCAGTGCTTTTACTGGAAGCAGGATGAGCACTGACCTTCAATACCATTGAGTATTCAAATGATAATGCACTCTATTCAGATCCATTTAAAAAGAATATTTATTGAACTAAAAGAATAGTAAAAAAATATGTACCATATTCTTATTTGTACAGCTATGGCATACGCAAATTTAGATGCCTCTTACAAAATGTGTGCTTGTGCTTTTTTTATCAGCCTGATGCAGCTAGACCTAGCAATACCTAGCAAATTTTCCATATAGAAACAGGATAGAATAACCCATTAAATCTAAGCTTTTTAACTTTACCTTCAATATAAAATGCTTAAAATTCCCCAGCATTAATAAATATATTCAGAATAGTGCATTGTCTATCAGAAGCAAAATTACAACTGAAATTTAGCCTGATTCCCATCTCCAAATTCCCTTTTTTTTTTTCAGTCAACTGCTTTACTTTCCAGCGTAACATGTCACCGCAAGGAACTGTGGCAGTCCAACTAGTGATTAAGTTTGAGCTATATCTTTAATTTGAATTCAAATCCTTCTCACAGCTCTCGGGTTTCATGTCTTTTTCAGTGAATAATATTTTCCCTAGTTCTGAGAGGAAAGTACTTTCACGTTACTATTTCTGTGTATGGAGGAGTGTGGAGTATTCCAAGCAGCATCAGTATTGTTTATAATCATTATCATTGGTAAGTAGGGAATATTAAGTACTGACATCTTTAGCCTTCAGATAGAGCTGCTTTCACAAACAAATTTATAATGTCTTGTCCTGGGAGCTTTATGTAGAGATGGAAGAGATATTAACATAATAAAATAAAAAAAGGAAGAGAGATTAATGGTCCTGTTAGTCCTGAACTTCTCAGTTGTACTATGCATTTATTGTCTTCTTTACTCATTTTTTCTAACCAGTGTAGAACTGTGAAGTATTGTGTGCTTGCACCAATTTTCTTGTTGCTGAAGGTGCACCAACAGTTTGTTACAAAGGCGGGTTTTCTCTGAGGAAAAGGAAGACTTTTCTAAGTGGTATTGATGGATAATAACTGCTTGTGTGGCTATTGTTAACCCCTGTGTATCCAATGAAAAGTTTGCATTCAAGACTTAAGAAAATGCATTGAATTAATGAGCTTAAAACCAAATCAACCAAACAAAAAACAGGTAAAAGAACCATAAGATTTCCATCAAAAGGTTACAATTAATTAGTTGTGAGACAAAACTAATATAAACCCATCTGGAAAGGTGGCTTTTTGCAAATGCCAAAATGAAGATGGTGTGCCATATCACTTCCCCTTAAGCAGGTAAAACAGGGGTTAAGCTGGACTCAGGGGGACCAGGCCCAGTGCTGACCCAAGGCCACTGGCACAAAGGTGCACCATAAGACTGCTCAGACTGAGACTTTTTCACAGGTAAACCAGTGGGTCCAGAATCTGCTTTTTCTTCTTATCTGAAGAGTATGGCTTATAACTTAGGTCAACTTCAAAGACATTTTGTCAGCACAGCACAGCTTCTCTGCTGCCATTTAAGGTAAGGCAGTAAAAGTTTTTCCTGACTTGACAATCCTCAGACTTACCAACCCTCCAGTTTTCTCTCATTAGAGAGGAGATCTAGAAAGGTTGAATATTTTCTTGCCGGTATAAAATCTGCCTACATTGTTGCAAACAACAGGTAGTTAAAGAAAATTAAACAACCTAATGCTACACACACACACACACACACACACACACAAAAAAAAAAAAAAAAAAAAAAAAAAAAAAAAAAAAAGAGAGAGAAAAAAAA
>VXBB01021895.1:790923-876189 GCA_013399915.1 Illadopsis cleaveri
AAAAAAAAAAAGAAAAAAAAAAGACATTAAAACCTAAGACATTGTGGCAACTAATATTGCTGAGTATTTCCAGCATTATAAAACAAGTCTTAAAGCAGTTAAAAGTTAAATTACATAACCATAACTCAAGATAGACAGAGGGTGATTGAAAACAATTGGAATGAATGAGAAGGCTCATGTTGTGTGCCTGCATTATGGGAGGCAAAGACCAGACTGGAACACAGGCTTACATTGTTTAAACTTGTCACACATTTTTCTACTCACACAGCTGACTATTCCCTTCAGTTCAATGTCCAAAACCAGATCCATATGACCAAAAAGAAGACAGTCTTTAAGCCAGGTGCCATAGACTGGTTGTGTTCACCTTACCCAGTAGTTAGTCCAAGGTCTCCCCTGATTCCAAGTGGTGCCCTGTGTGTCCTAAAATGTAATTTTTAACTTGTGGGGGATTTTTAGCTGATTATTTTTCAGATCAAAGTGTGCCAAATACATGTGTGCAGCTATGTCTTCACCTCATGGAAGCAACTGCAAGTTGCATTGACTGAGTGGTGGCAAAGTCACATTAGGCAACTTCTTGCTGCACCTATGAAAAAGTGCCAGTGTCAGCAGGACATGGACACGTCAACAGAGTGGGTCAGCACAAGACCTGCTCCACCTAAGTTCTTTACCATGTCTGTACTGAATGCTGAAGAGGAACTAACCTGGCATGCAGACTTCATTTGGCACTTGCGCAATACCATGTTTCTAGACTGGCTTATATTATTTTCTAATGAGTAGCTGGTGTGGGAGCTGAGAACTGGGAGCACTGTGGAACCAAAGGAGGGTAGCTGCTATGGGATGCCAGGTGACCCTTTAGTTTCTGGAGAATGGAGTGGAGATGCCAGCCTCTGTGCTGGTGGAGCTTCCAAGTGACTTGTAAACTGGGAAAGAGCATCCCAGAGCCTAAAGTAAGCTTGGTTAGTGAGATAAAAAGCTATCAATGAGGAGGAGACAGATACCTGTTCACATCCATGATACCCAAAACCTGCCACCTCTCTGAGTTCTTCTTGGTCTTTCCTGGTCCCCATTGTCAAGTCTTAGATCTGTTGCTCAACTGTCTTGACACTTTTCTATTTCTCCCACAGTACTACTGCCATATCCATTGCAAAATCAAATTTCCTACTCTTCTTCCTCCATACACCATGAAAAAAAAGAAATTACATTTTTTGTCTCTAATCTTGGAATAAAATTCTTCTATACATATTCGGCTGAAGAGTGCTGAGTGGCTCTGGAAAAAAATCCCCATCTACCTTATAGCTAAGCACAAGGCCAGTTGTAAGCAGGGTATAGGTATGGTATGGTAGAGCTTAGACAGAGGGAGATTTGGGCTGGCAATAAGCTTTACTGCATTTTAAAAGAAGAAAGTTCTTGTCATGACAACAGCCTGTTACTGTGTCCTGATCTGTCACATAAGGGTCTTATAAATGAACCTCATCTTGAACCTGAATGGCAAATTCTCATCCCAAACAAACCCTGCTGAAAACAGGCTGGTACTTATGATCTCTGACCCTTTCCCCTGATAATATATTCTATATTCCAGTAAAAGCAACTTCAAGTGTCTGTTATATGTTCCAGGAAATCAGTGTTTTTTTGAGGAGGTAAACTAACTTTTCTAGGTTCTCTGCCCTTGTCCGGAATTGGAAAGGCTTCAAAGATCATCAAGTCACACAGCCCACACTGTCAAGTCCACCACAAAAACATGTCTCTAATGCCAAATCTGTCTTTAAATACCTCCAGGTGTAGTGACTCAACTAGCATCCCTTGGCAGCCCCTTCCAGAGCTTGGCAACCTTTTCAGTGAAGAAACTTTTCCTAAAAATGCGTGATCACACTCCTCTTTGGCTCTCCCACAGCCCTGCTTGGTGCTGGCATACTTTATGGAATTCCTCTCATGTTGTTGGGGAGGCAGTGAGGAGTAACAAAGCCCCCTCAGGTGCAGTGAGGCACTTTTCCATTGCTACTATCTTTGTTCAATGCTTCATTTTAAAATTAATTGTAGATTGATTGGGGAGCACATTTTTCATGACTTAATGGGTGGCATTATTTGCTTCTGGGTTTCACAGTTCTCTAAAGTCACCAGTGCCCTTTAGGCTGCAAATGGAATGTTGCTGGTAGATTTGTTTCATTGGATGCCTTTAGAAATCCTCCCTCTAGCGCCAAGAATAACTTACTAAGTGAGAGGGATGGGAACTGGGTTTATGCCGCTGCTGGTTAATACAAAACCTTCCTATCAAAGACACATTATCTAGGATTTAATGGGTCATTGGTAGCAAGGTAACCATCAGAAAATGCTACAGTTTGGCATCACAAAAGTAGCCTCAATCTATGAAGCTTAATCTTGCACACTGTGATTCACAGGTACACCATAAAAGAAAAAAAGTGGCTCTGCAAGAGTGAAGTAAGTTCAAGGCTGCTGCAAATGGGGGAAGAATAATCTCAGTGGATGAGAGAAGAGCAATGAGCATGTATCAAGGAAAATTCAGGCTGGATTTGAGAAAAACCTTTTAAATGGTAGAAGTAGTGAAGCACTGCAATAGATTTTCTGGGGTGGATATGGATCTGCAGAACTGGAAATCTTTAAGAACTGATGAGACAAAAATATATGAGATCAGACATCACTGAAGCTGAACTTGCCATGGCATAGGACAAGCTAGATGACCCCTTGAATTTCCTTTAGATTATTTTTTATCTAAAAGTGTAGTTTTTATTGCATGGCTCTCGACATTTTATGCTTTCCTTGTAGTACTGCATTCTGGAAACAAGGACTGTAGCTGCCACTTCACACTGCGATTCTGAAGACGAATTCTAAAATGTGGCTAATCAAAAAGAAATAAAGTAAGTCCAAGGAGGAAATAGAGTGATTTGGAGCCACGCCTGTGTTTGTGAATAGTTTTTACTCACAAAACTAGGGAAGTCCAAAATATAGGGTAGGAAATTCTCTCTGGTGAGTGTTATATACTGTCATGAAACTTGCATTCCAGTAAGAATTAAATTTTGCTAGAGGCAGAGATTTTTAAAGGCTTCCTAATGTCTGAAAAACATGGAGGCTATTGTCTATGCATATTTATCCCTTTTTAACTGGGAAAACACTTTTACAGTCATTACAGCAGTGCTTTAGAGAGTTTAATATAATTAAGATGCTGTACGCAGGGGAAAAAAAATTGTGTTTTAGAGGTGGAGCTCCCAAAGGAAACTGAGTTCTGGCTCCAGCTACATTTTCTTGCTAGAATCCTGCTTTTTAGATAAATGTCAGACAGGAGTTTGAAGCTGAAAATAGAAGCAGATGATGAAAATAATTCTCATCGCTAAAGCAAGATACAGGAACAGCAGAATAGGGAGGTGGTCCTAGGTGGAGCTAATAAATCCATGTCTGACAGCCAGATACATTGGAGTGTACAACTCATATGTTTTTATGCAGGGAGATTTTTTGAGCAAGATTGAGGTTTTAATGTGATTGCATTCTTGTGACAATTAGAAGGAACTGCATTATTCGTTGCAGAGATAGGGCACTGAGCAAAGGGCACTGAGTGCTTGGTCTTCCACGCTGCACTTGAATCACCTTCAGTAGCAAATTGCATGCTCGATTTTAAACAAGAAAATACAGGCAAATCACAATAGCTGAGAAAGTATGGAAGCATGCACAGGCTCTTCTGAGTGTAGATGAACACTGAATGTCATGCTAAGAGAATGGCTAAAAGACATTAAGAAAGAGAAATTATATGTCCTGTTTACATTTCTCTGTGTATTTTAAAATACAGCTGTTGTATTCTTATATTATTGTTGAAATACATGGGTATTTAAGTCATAGGAATAAAACAAGACAAGAAATGCAACCCCTCCTTCCCCTATCCCCTCCATTTCAGCGATTAAAGTAGTGTGGATTCTTTGATATTTTAAATTCAAATTCCTTTGTTGTGATTTTTAGGGTTGCTTTGAAGGTTACTTTGTTGCTTTTTTGTATTTTCTTTCCTAATAGTTTTATCAAGAGATGCTTCTATTCCAGCTAAGGCACTTAAAGGAAATGCATTATTTAAATGTGAAATGGAAAGAGAGAAAATGTAAGACTAGGGTGCATTTTTCTTTGCCATTCATAGACATAATAGAACAACTCAGAAGACAAAAAAAAAATAATACAGGAAACGACATACTCTCTTGACTTATCTGTTAGCCACATCCAGATATGGTCCTTCCACCTTTGACTAACACCAGCTTTGTTTCCAGAATGCAAACAAGTAGCTTATATCTATGTATTATGAAGGGAAAAAAAGCAAGTCACTGATTTTAAAAAAATGGCTGAACAAACCTCCTGCTTCTGACAGTCGAAAAGGGTCTTTCTTTCTAACTGCTTCCATGCATTTATACTATGCCAACCATTCTCAACCCAATGCATTTTATTATAATAATAATTGTTCTTTATTGCAGTAACATGTAAGGATTCCAAATAGGGTTCAAGACCCTATTATTCTAGTCACCATCCATGTGCATAATAAAATCATCTCTGCTGTAAAGAGCTTACGATCTTGACATATGACAAGGCATAACAGTAAAAGAGAACAAACAATTGCAGGGGAGGGGTGGAAGAGAAGCTATCAAGAAAGCCAGTACACAGGGTGTGCTAAGTAGCAGTGTCTGAACACTAACTGATTAGCTATTGTCAAGGGCTTTGTATAATCTGTAGAAATAGTTTTTTGCTGTGCCTTCTATATCACTTAGTTTTTGGTTTATAAAATGCAAATATGGTTGTTACACCTCTTGAATAAACTGCTGGGAAAGTGGGAGGAGTGGGGAAAGGAAAGCTGAAAACAGAAATTATATAGCTCTTTAAAGGGTAAAACATAAGAATATGGGAGCTGGGTGGCAACCACATCCATTACCTGTGTCCAAGTACGTTAAGGGAAATTTCATTACTTTAGTCTTTAAAAAGGCTAAAGGAAAGTGGGATCACTTTTGATGTTAATACCTTGACCATACACCTATTGCAGATGTGGGAAAACAATGCATTTATGCAGTTTGTGGGTGAAGTATCTTATTCTTCCCCTTGTTAAAGAGTTTTTAAATACTGAACATAGTCATTTGGATACATGGTAAAAAGAGGCTGAAATAGCTTCTTTGACTGAAATGCAGAGATAGAGATCTCAATTTTCTCTTCCTATTCTTGAATTACACGATCATAACACCCCTTCCCAGAACAGAATTTATATGGATTTCCTATAATACACATGGGTGCTAGCATCCTGTAAATTTTCTGCTAGTCAATTATTATGTGAGCATATGAATGAGAATGGATTACCACAGAAGATGTGAAAGTAAAAATAAAGATAGCCACATTTTTTTTTCTGTCTCAGCAAAACCTTAAGAGAAACTGTAAATGTTGGCAGTTCCTCAGTTAAAGCTTTTATATGTAATGTTTTAGAAGTATTATTATTTGCTTCTTTGAAATGAAAAGAAGATGTGAAAAAAATGTGTGGTAAACAAAGTACATTAATATGCCAAAAAAAGAGGTCATTTAATAATATTTCTCCAGGATGTATATACAGAATCAGTATAAGATTATAAATTCCTGGCTGGGCCAGGAGGAACTCTTCTCAATGGAGAAATTCTGTGATGACTTTGCAAGTTGCTCATGCTCGCGATAGTTCAGACAGCTCCCTAAACTTTTCTGTAGTTTTCTCTTTTGCCCAGGCAACACTGCCTGTTCCTCACTGGCACATGTACATTTTGCCATCAGCACCCCTATGAGTGATGCTGTCAAGAGTCTTCTTGTCACATGAAGCTGTACAGTGATGGTAGAAGTGCTGGGGCTGCCTCACACAAACTGTCAGAGAGTTATCTCAGATGCCTAATGCTGAACTGTGCTGAGGATCTGTTGGCTGTGGGGTGGGAACACCAGGCTGGGAGCTGTGACTGCAGTTGCCTCTTGGGGACCAGGATACTCCTGTGAGCTGTCTTGAATGTGAGAAGATTGAAGATGCTAAAGTGCCTGCAGAGCTGAGGAGACAGTATGGCTCCCAGGGGGACATGACTGTGGTGGTAGGAGCAGTGAACAAGGCTCATGGACCCAGTTTTTAATGGCTAGACACAGGCTGAGGCACTTCCAGGAGAGCATTGGTTGAATTTAGGCAGTTAGTCTCCTAACTAGCCTGGAGCAGGGCTTCTGCAGAGGGACATTCAGAACAGACTCATGTACTTTCTCACAATCTAAATTCTGTGTAGGCAGTATAAAATTATTACAGCCCTGTCTCTGGGGAATTATCTCACTGAAAGTGAATCCCACAACTTTGTGATCTTGTTTTGTTAATATAGTTAGCATAAAATTTTACTTATATGTTAGTCTAAAAGTTACAATAAAGCAATGTTTGCAAGTAGCTTTTTCCTTTGCGCGATGAGCAGGGTTATGGCTGTGTAACTAGAATTGTGCTGTGCATCCGTTCTCCATGGGAAGATATCAGAGAATTACATTCTCAATTCCAGTAACTATTGCTATCAACAAGTTTTGCCCCAGTCCAAGATAGCTGTCACCTCCAGAAATCAGTGATTATTGTGAAGTGCTTTTCTCCTTCCACTGAATTCCAATAGCTCTTTGGCAGCTTAATCCAGATGTCCCTTAGATGGGTAAAATAAACTGTGATGAATCCTGTGATGAATCCCACCTTGGTGCCACCTCCTTTGAAAGGATGTAATGAGTAATCAGCAGAAACTCTGTGGCAAAGCATCACTCCCTTAGACGAACTTTCCTGGAAAAGTTTTAGCTGGAAACCTGAAATGCCTGGTGTCTCCATCTCTCTGGCTTAATGTGCTAAAAGCATTAAATATATGAGTCTTAGATTTTGCTCTTTTCCTACACTTCCCTCCTGGCTAGATCAGGTGGTGCCTTCTCTGACATGATGGCTTTGACGTATTGTTAGAGTTGTTATTTACAGGCTACATGGGGAGCCTGGGGAACCAAATCCAGCTGAGCACTACACTAGGCAGTGGCTTGTCTAACAGCTAGGTACTGCAATGGTGACTCTAGCTACCATTTTCTCAGATTTAACCTTTCATACACAACTGTTTTGCTAAGGAATTTAAAGTTGCTCTTTTCTGTTTCCTTTATCAAACACATGTGCACACACACACGTGTACACAGATGTGTACATATAATCTGTATATGTGCACACACGTGCTTTTGCCCTGAGTCAAACAAACAAATATCCTTTTCCTGCTCAGCTGAATTGTGTTCCACTGTTTGCCACTGTTTTACAAGGTGGATTTTAAGAATTTAGCAGAAAAAATAAAACCCGTAGGAAAAAAAGCTAGCTTTCAATCCAGTCAGTGTCAATTAAAAGGGAGCCTCAGATGCAAATGCCACATCAGCACCAATTTTGTCACTAAGAGCTTTAAGATCAGAAGCAATTACCTTCAATAGCACCTTGTTTTTATGTGTCTACCCTTCATAGCCTTGGCTAGTAACTCGGCCTACACCATAATTTACACTGACATCTAATTTCAGTGGATCTGCAAGCAATCTAACTGAAGATGGAGATACTGAGAGTGAGGAGTCCTGCTTTATCACTGCAGACATAAAGATTCATTATTTTTTGCCAATTCAGAAAGCGAGACTTATGGGAATGAAGCTTTTTTTCATGTGCGTATGTGCCTGTTTTGCATATCTCATTACTTGAATTATTTCCTGGTTTAGGCAAATGATTGCTGCCTTTAACTAGATGATTAAACACTCTAACAGCTCACAAAGGAAAAAAAAACAACAGCCAAGTGCTACTAGCATTCAGTAGATTTACCATTTTCAAATGTCTCTGCAAAATAAGAGCAAAAAGAAAAAGAGTGCATTCATTGCTAATCATTCTTTGAAGTACAGTAGAGACCTGGCAATTTTATATTGTGCATGAAAGTAACAGTATTAGACTAAGATTATTTTAAGAAACACTTTTATCATTTTCTAACTGACAGAGAGGGCAAGCCTGCCAGCCATGCAGGTTGATGTTTCCTCGTGAAACAATGAAAGAATCCCACAATGATGTGATTAATGACTTGCATCCATTTTCTCTGATCCTCAAAGTTGAATATAGAAAGCAGAGCTGATCTCTACGCTATTATCCAGCCTTCTATTCAGACCAGGCTAATACCAGCACAACTTCTTTTGTGATGTTTGTTCCCCAAGCCAAGAAATTTGCATATCACAGAGAATAAGGTTATGTAACCCAGTTGTTGATTTTGATGGTGCAAAGAACTGTCAGGGTTGTTTTTGTCACAAAGAGTGTGGTTTTAAAGTAGGTGTTAAAAACCCATGTATTCTCGCTTGTTATTTTACATGATGCAAAACTGCTCATTGTTGTAAATACATAATTAGTAAGAGAAATGCTTGTGAGTTGTATGTCAGCATGTACCTTTTCAATTAGTGTTACGCAGATGGTGAAACAAGACAATTGTTACTAAAGGCAACTCTTGCTTCTCTGTTTGAAAATGCAATTGCCCTTACAGCTCTCTTTCACAGAGTGCTTTGAGATTGTTGTAGGTCACTTTCTTACAAACTCTTGCAGAACAGTTGCAAATGCCATAAATCAAAAGTTTAGGTGACTTATGCTTTTGGTTCATGTTCTTAAGGTCTGCCAGAGAAAGTGACCCGTTTCAAATTGGACCAAAAGACAAAGAGCCTGAACACTGAAGGACACTTGAGTCTGACAAGCACTGCATAAGGACTACGAAGCTGAGGGCAGTGTACTTGCTCAGCACATGACCTACCACTTTTGTCCACTAGCACATGAAATGATCATAATGGGAGGGAATAAGGAAGAAAAAACCTGCTGTGAAAAGGGAGAAGAAATATGGGAGGGAAAAGTTCTTCATGCCTGCTGTAAAAGTATTGGCTGCAGGTTCTTAAAGTATAAACCAAACTGATGAAGGGACAAAAAAGGACAGTTTTACGGCTTTAGTTTCTTGCCATTTTTTTCCATGATGGGAATGCAGGTTTTTTAAAGCATAACCTGTAGTACAGAAGTTATAGCAAACAAACAAATAAATACCAATGCCGATGAATATACAAAATTGACTCAGTCAGATTCCTGAGCTCCAAGTGCTTAATCTTCTACTGTAACACAGCTGAATTGGCAGAAGTGGAAATGCATTTGGAAAGTTCAAGCATTTTTAATCCTCCTGCATAAATTGAGCTATTAATTCTAAATTACAGGGGAAAAGCACTGTTTTATCAGAAGCAATATTAGCACTTTCCCTACAGAAAACATTCCACCTAGTATCATTTAAGTGGCCCTAATTAATTTAGTCAAAGGAGCAATAAAATTAACTTCAACAGCTAGATGCCCACAGAAAGGGCATTTGGAACCAAACTATTCTTGATCTTTCAAGATGCCTTTTGTTACTCTAGGTGTTATCCTGTTTACAGGACAAGTGCTGTAAGTATGGAAACATAAATTACATTCAGATGAAGATTTCATTTTATTACTATAGTGAATAAAAGATACCTGGACTTACATCAAGAAAAAAAAAGGGCCCAGATGTTTCTGCATATTGCATTTGGCATCAGGCCTAACTGCACTTTTCCTATCTGCAGACCACAGACATCTTTTTGCCTTCCTGGAGGGCTGGGAAGTCAGTCACAACCATATAACATTCTCATGGGGGTGGTTTGCACCTGGAGTGGGCAAAACTCATCCCTCCCTGCCCTGCACCTCCCCAGTGCCCACCCAGGGAGATGTTCCAAATGGTCTCGCTCCCCTCATCAGACTTAATTAACCAGATCCAAATGCTCCAGTCTTTCTTTAGTGGAAGCTTCTTCTAGATACAAGGCAGCCGTCTCAGAGCTGAAGTTATTGAGGCAGAACAGAGACCAATGACCATTTCACCTTCCTTGATTGATTTTCTCAGCAGTTACAGAAATGAAGGTCCTGAGAGCTCTGAAGGATAGCAAGGTCTTTACATCATTCTTCAGTGAACAGTCAGTCTTTCCCCCTGCTTTTTAGCGCTCCATTGACTTCTAATAACCTTTCTGAGACACCAATTTATTCCATTAGAACAGCAACTTTCCACATGAGAGTTTCACAGTACTTGGGGTACAAATTAAAGATAAGTTTATACTACTGGTTTCAGAGGAAATAGACATAGAGGAAACCTCCTTGAGCCTTCCAGAAAACCAGACTTAATCTACTTCCAGAAATTCTTCCTGTCCAAGATTTTGAATTGGAAGCTTCATTACAAATGCAATTTTTGCGCATATTTTTAACATAATTTAAGGCAACTGTGATAACTTTTTTCAAAAACATTTTGTACGATTAGCTCTTTGCTGCTGACCCAAAGATAGCCCATCATTTTTGCCTTCAAAACTTTTTGTTAAAGAAAACTTGTCAAATCCAATATGCAGAAACATCTGGGCCCTTTTTTTTTTTCTTGATGTAAGTCCAGGTATCTTTTATTCACTATAGTAATAAAATGAAATCTTCATCTGAATGTAAATCTGATGCAGGGATTTTAGAAAAATCTGGCATGATACCAGTCTTTCCTTAAAATAAGTTTTGGTATAAACTTGTTCCACTTTATCTGCGCTATTGCTTCACATTTTTTTTCTTTACTCTCTGTCACACTGCTAATGTACAGTGCAACTACACTGCCTTTATGTTTATTTATGGTTTTCTGAAGAAAGCCTCTACCTGCTTCCCATCAGGATTGCTATTGCTCTATTTTTCTTTTATAGCTGTTACAGCAGTTTAATGTCCTGTACTATTCCCTGCTTTGTTGTCCAGGCTTTTTGCATTAATCTAGGAACATTATTTCTCTCAGAAATCATCCTATTTCTTACATGAATTAAATTCAGTAACTTTCATAAGCTGCATTGACTTATACGCTCATTTATTTTTGTATTATTGCTTTTTTTTTTTTTGGTGTGTGTATGTGTATGTTTCATTTTGTGGGGGGATTTTTTTATCCTCCTGCCTTCTGTGCCTTCTTATCCATTATTACAGTCGTGTTTACCTGGCTTTTTTTGTCTCTGTGTATTGAAAACAGATGTAAATTATGTCCCAATAATATTCGTAATTTCAATGTTTTCTCATAATACCTGCCTACACTCAGGTTGTAGAATCTCGGTGCTGCAAGTATTTAATAGAAGTCAGTCTGATTAGAAGGTGCAGAAACACCTTTTCTGTTGCAAAGCCCCTGATAGACCTTTAGGATTCAGACCCTTCAGGGATTTATGCAATGTTGCATGCCCAAAACCCTCTGGCAAGGATTTGTGTTGTTCCCATTGTTTAGCCACTTCCTAATGTTAGTCTGTGAATAAGAGCTTCCATACAACTTAAGTATCTTTAGCATTACCTTGCTGGAATAGGCAGTAATCTGGTTTTAATAATCAGATGAGAGAAACATCTCACTTGCCAGCTCCCTGTGTTTACCCCTATAGCCAAGAAATTGTAAGATACAGTAAATACATATGAAATACAAATATTAATTAGTCACTTACTATATTTCGAGAAAAAAACTACATACATAAAAGAAAATCTGTATGTTAGATAATCTCTAAAACATTTCTTTCTTCCTTTCTTTGATCAAACAAGCTATCAAGTTGGTTAGATGGACTTGCACACATAAGGATTTATTACACAAATTATTTCTCCTACAATATTATGTTCACCAAAGAGAGTCCTTATTTTGAAGATACATATTACCTGATGTGCCATCAATTCCCCATGAGTTTCTCTTTCGATTCAGAGATTCAGAATGTAAATTCACATCTGAAAAATTCATGTGAAGTCTAACTTGTCTTGGATACCTGTCTGAATAAACTGCTAAAATTGGTTTATTGAGCTAACTAATTTTGATAAAGATTTATGCTCTTTGGCTATAATTTCTAAAGCCACTGATTATGCTCTTTGGCTATAATTTCTAAAGCCACTGATTATCTAGGTTTTAAGCTGACTATCCTAGTTCATAACTAATCACAAATATACAAATCATTAGGAAAATTCGCCTTTCCAATAAGTGAGTGGGAATCAACAGGCAAGTGTATCATCATCATCATCATCATCCTCCTCCTCCTCAATGTCCCCAAATTTTATTTCTAACAGACCTAATAATTCTCCTTACTCTTTTTTTTTGTTTTGTTTGTTTATTCCTATTGTTTTCTAGAAAATAAAGATTACTCTAAAACAACTTCAGATCTCACTTCTGTTAATATCCACCCCAAACATATCATAGAATATTTTGTCCAGAGGGATGTTTGGAGCTCATTTAATCCTGCTCAAAGTAAACTTGATCAGAACCATTTTGAAGCAATTGTGAAAATTTCCAAGCATGTAGATCCTGAAAACTCTCTGGGAACTTGTTCCAGAGCTTGGTCACTCTCACCGTGAACACGGTACACCTGGTGACAGAAGTCTGGTTCTGTCTTTGTAGCTCATTTTGTAGATAGTTGAAGGCAGCAACCTGAACTACCTCCTCCCCTCACATCATTGCTTTCTTTTCTCTAGGCTGAACAAATAATTTCCCTTTGGTCTCTGCATGTCATCTCCTATAGGCTTTCTAGTAATCAATGGGGAGAGTCCAAAGCAGTAGGCTGTTTTGGATGGAGCTTCACAAGAGCGAAGCAAAAGGAGATAACCCCTCATGCCTTCTGGACACTTTTGCTGCCCAGAAAGCTGTTATTCTTTACTGCCATTAGGGTGCACTGCTGCCCCACGTTCAATTTTCTGTCCACCATGCCCTTTGGCAGGGGTGATTTCTAAGCAGTCGCCTCCAGCTTGGGGTTAACATCATCCCAGGCTCAGGACTCTGCCTCTGCCTTTGTTTTCCTTCACCTTCACGGGTCAGCTCTTCGTCCATCTGTCAAAGTCCCCTGCTTCCCCTCCAGTGTATCAAATGCTCCCCTCTGTTTGGTGTTCATAGCAAGATGATCCTATCCCAAATATATTTGGTAGTATCAGTCCTTGTACTGAGGAGAGTCAGTCTTAATCATATCCCTGTTAGATTCTGAACTGTTGACTGTAATACTTCCAGTGCAATGGTGTAGCCAATTTTTCCCTCTCCTTGAAATTTGCCCTTCCTGTCCACACCCACTCAGGATGCCTACAAGAGTGCTTTGGGAGATGGTGTCCAAAGCCTTGCTAAAGTCAAGGTAAATGACACAGACCGTTTTCCCTTTGTCTACAGAGTCAGTCATTTCATCATGGAAGGCAATCAAGATTAATTAGGATAATTAAGGATAATTATAGATAAAGGATAATTATAGAATTTCTCCTACCTTCTATCAACTTCAGAGACACATTTTATATCCTTACTTTTGTGGCTACAGTGCTATTCCAGATTTTCTCTCTGCGCTGGTGACAGACTTATTAATTTCTCCTTCTAATTAGTCCCCAGTTGCATAGATTTGACTCCGTTCATGAATCTCAGGTAGTCTCTTCCTGCTTCACCACTTCTTTTCCCTTGAAAACTCTGTATATCACCCACATTTCTCTTTGGGCTTCAGTCTCTGACTATATCTGTCTCCTGTTCTTCTCTTGAGAGCCCAGTTATTTCATTAGTGGTGCTGCAGCTTCTGCTGATCTTTTCATTATATTTCAGAGATTCAAAGCTCTTTAAATAGAAATCCATTCATAACTTGGTTGTATTTACCTTTGAGTAGATTACTGGAACAAATATTGTTTTCTGTGAACTTGGCATGGAGCTATGCACTAGCTTAATCATAGGTATTAGATATTTCAAAAATATACTTTGATTTATACAGAGTAAAACATGCTGTAGGTACATAGCTTACTGATTGGTAGGCCAATGTTTAAAATTTGTGCACGAATTTAATATGCAAAAGATGGGACTGCACACAAGTTGAATTGCTCTATAGATTTGTAGTAGGGAAACAGGCATATCTACATCTGCAATTTCAGTTGGTGAATGCACAATTTATATGCAAAAGCTGCAGATGTGGGCTTTAAAAGAAAATAGTAACCTGCCGTATATCTTGGAGTTTTGGCAGGCTTTGATTTGCACCTAGGTAATTGTCTTATGCTGCAGACCGGAAGGATCATTAGAAAAGCTTTTAGATGGTGACCAAGAAGTATCTAGGTGTAAAAGAGATTCTTGTAGTAAATGAATCTTGTCTGAAAAATAGCAGAAGAAAATTTGTATGATGTTCATTTAAAAGCACAATGACTTTATAATTTTTCTTGACTCAGTATTTTGGCTGTAACTCTTCTGGCTCACACAATTGCAAAAGAAAAAAACTATACGTGCCACTCTATTTCTTATCCAGAACCAAGAAATTATGTTTCCGAAGAAGCCATTTAAAGGATGACCAATTTCTCTGCAAGCATCTGGGCCTCCAGCAGGTTAGCATGACTTCTGCTGCAATGACATCTGCAAGTACGTATTGTTGCCACAGTGTGCCTCCTAGTGTTTCCTGTAATTCTGTGTCAGAAACCACATTACTTACTGCCTGCTGTGTTCCATACTGTATTCCAGTGCTTACTGCCATAATGGACATATTATGCTCACCAAAACAGTATGCCTGGGAAGATAGGTAGACACTTCTCTCTGTGTGCCTGCAAATGCAAACTGCTCAGAATTACATGGTTTTATCTACACAAGAATGCATAATTGAGAGGGATGAAGAGATTTTGACTAATATATAAAAATATATTTCTTGAGACAAAAATACATCATGGCATGTATAACATTCTCATTGTCCATTCTCATTGTTTCAAAAGTATATTACTTTTGAAATAGATACCTTATTTTTCCCTGACTGATGACCTATCTCAACAAAAAAGTCTTTTCCCCCATGTAAGTGGATTATGATAAATGGATAGAAAATTCTGCGATTACCTCATGAGTAACTTTTCAAGTAACTTGGTACTCCCACTGAGCATTCTTGTTCTTAGAGCATCTGAAGAGTGGGTGGCAGAGATTCTACTGTGGGTACCTAGCATTTCATTCTCTCTACTTAAGACAGGATCTATGGGACCAAAGTGCTGGTGCCTGTACCAGGAAAAAGGGATTCTAGTCCCTGCGGTCGATGTGTGTCTGGCAGAGCTGCTGCATTGCAGCCTCATTCTAAATGATTCCTATGCAGGGCCAAAAATGACATCCACCCATCCCACTGAATGCCACAATCAGACATGCAATAAATGAAACAGACTGAAAACAGCTAAAAGACAGCTAAATACAGCTAAAAGGCAGAAAGGTTCTGATGAAGTGTTGCCAAGCTGAAACTCTACAAGGTATAATGGAATACAAGTAGTTTTCTGTGTTTTAAAGGACACATTAAAGCACAGTTTGCAAAGGAATCTTAAAATTTAAACAAATCTAGCAGACCAATTGTACAAAGACCTTTTATTTTAGTGCTTTTTCCATACTCACAATCCTGCCTTCTTTTTTTTACGAGATTAAATACAGTTTTTTTCCCTAGCAAGACCCCTTTTTTTTTTCTACTTAAATTGAACTTTTACACCCCTAACTAATCAAATTCCATTTTCTCATCTCATTTTTCACTTTCTCCTGTGCTTTTGCATCAAAGAAAGACTGAATGGTAAGTTTAATTTTTTTTTTTTTAAGTAAAACTCACCCTGGAACAGGCTTAGTCTGAACAACAATGTTAGTCAGAACAAAATGATTTGTTCAAAGTTATCAGTTTCTCAAAGCAGGGTTATATGCTGGGAAATACTGAACATGTTTAACGGTAGGTTTGTTTCCTATATTGGTACTTGGTGCATCTAGTTAAAACTAGGAGAGAAAAAGAAATAGCTGAAAACCCAAACAATCAAACTTGAACAGTGTTAGTCTTACACTTTCAACACACAATGCCCACTTTTCTTGTCACTATTAACTGTCACTGCTTTTTCTGCTAATGCTAGTAAATCACAGGATTCAGATTCAGAGGAAACAATGGTGTAGCTGTCCATCAAAGAAAATGAGGAATTGGTTATTTATAAGAAGTGAGAAGGCCAGTGTGAAGTAAGTTCAAGAGTCCTCTGACTTTTAATCTGTGGCAGTGTGTCATCAGTCTGAAGCTGAAATCTTTGAATGTTCTAGAGGAATACTCTGAGTATTTCTCTGATATTGGATAATTAGGCCAAGATCCTTCCGAACACTTTGCTTGATGTATTTGAAAGACAGAGATGTAGGAACAACAACACTGAATGTACATCTGACTATTCTCAAATTAACCAAATCTGTATTTTAACCTGTTGGCATAAACTGTGGATCTAACCAAAAGTGAAATATAGGATGCTGGGAAGAAAACAGTGCAAGAAATGGTGGAAATATTGTTGAACATATGAATAGAAAACCTGTCATTGACATAATCAGGTACAAGGAAAGTAATGTTATCTTTTTTTGGTAACAGAATTTTGTATAGGATTACCAAGGCCTTGTTTTGTTGTTGGAGAGATACAATTCAGCAGTAATTTAGAGCTATCTCAAATTTAGACTGAAAACTCAGGTCAGGTAGCAAAACAGAAGACAACATTTATTTTCCTTTTGGATTGTTGATTTAGTAAATGACTTGACCAAAAAGTCCAATTTAATAGTACAGGAACACCAGATGAATTGAACTCTACAAATCAGTTGCAAGTGGTACCTCTGAATAATACCAAATAAACAGTCACTTGGAAATGACCAGGAGGACTTGTGTTTTGAAAATACAGATGTTTCAAGTAAAGCAGGGCTCATGCTGAGGATTTTGACCTCTTATTCTGATTTAACCTAATTTTCACATGAGAGACAAAGTAGTGCTGCAATGGATGGCTGCGGTCTGCTTGATAGGACCTTTGATTACTGCTGCTTCTATTGGTATTGAAGAGCTTGCCCTAGAACATATTGCCATATTACTGTGCTTCTATTGATATGGGAAAATATTTATTTATGCTAGCTATGTTATATTTGAAGTAGAATGGCAAGGGTTATGTTTTATTCACCTTTAGAAATGAAAGATACTGGAAGTCTGGAGGAGGAGTGACTTGGATACCAGTCTCTTTCAGACAGTGTTCCTAAACAAGAGAGTAATGTTTACAGAAACAGCTGCTCTGGCTTTTGCACTTCTGCACAGTGAGGAGAAAAAAAAATGCTGGTTCTATTAGGTTGTGAGCAAAAGGTATTACCTGGATACTTTGCAATCTTTTGGGCTTTTCTAGTTAATAGGATTTATGCTTCCTTCTTTGCAAGATTCATGTTTCTCTTATGCTAAGAGATACCGTATTTCAGTGCTGTGAGACCTAGAATGATGTCTTACTACAGCAATGAATCTATGCAGATGACTGCGAGAGGAGAAACATAGAGACAGTTAATTCATTTTGAAACCTATATATAATTTTACATATCAGCCTGAATCTGTACCTATTTAATAGTATAATTTGCATTTACCATTTCATATATGTGCTTCTTTACGTTGGCTTTTAGATTGATGTACATGACTGCAGCCACATGAACAGATTTTTGAATCTCAGGCTCCCTGTGGGTTTTTTAATATGTTTGCTTTGATTTTTTTTATTACAGTGGTTAAGAGGTGACACTGAAAAAGACAGAAAAAAGTTTTCAATGTACTTAGGACCTGATATGGAATTGTTGTCAGGGACACATTCTTTCTACCTCCATAATCCACAAAGAAAAAGACAAATTATAAATGACACTACTCCAGCTGACAGAATGCATGTAAGATTAATAAAAGCAGGATTGCTGATGAACCGGATCATTCCCTGTACGATGATATAAAAAGTCTCAACAAATGCCAGAGTTTCATTTATTAAAAATGTTTAGGGACCGGATGTTGGTGTTTGGCTTTTTCTGTTGAATACACTTTAAAGATTCAAATTCTGCTGCAAGCTGATTTAAAATAGCACTGTAGTTATAAAATTAACTTCTTCATTGCTCTTGAGAATTAGGCTTAATTTGCCAAGATAAAAAAGTCACAAATGTTGATGCATCATTATCTGAAGTGTAATGCACACTTAGTTTTTATGTGGAAGAATAGCTTTAAAGAGCCAATTTGAGAAGTTGGATGAAACCACACCAGTAATAAATATGGATTGTTTGCAGTTGAAATTGGTTTTAAATTGCCTCCTTCAGTTTTCTTTTTTTTTACAGACAAAAATGTTGCCTTTTTTAAGGAACAAGCACCATGTAGTATTGGTAATGAGAATATAGAAAAGAAAGAGATCAAATAAAATTTCTCTTATGGATTACTCCCTAGATACTACCTGTCTAGTTTTTTCTTTTTCTATGAAATATTTCTAAAACTTTTTTTCAAAGCCCAAATGCCATTAAGTTACTAGAATATTTTGACCTATCCATCTGATCTTATATTTTAATGGCAGTGATTCACCTGGAAAGATCATCCTCTTAATACCTTGAAGTTAATGAATTTGTAGTCTATTTACCTTGGAAAATGTGAACTATTTGAAATGACAAAAATCCCCATATGACCTAGATTTAATAAATTGAAACAAGGCTAGGCAGCTTTTAAGCCTTATTTTCTGTGGTCAAAAGTGCATCTGATCTTGTCCAAAATCTAACAAATCAAAAAATCATGACCTCACAAGGAAATAAAAGCACAAGTACTTAATGGAATCCACTGGATTCTTTGCAAGATGAAAAGATATGATCTTATTAAATATTTATCCTGCTATGCGCAGTCCTAATCTTAAATGCAACAGGTAGCCTAAAGAGTAAAACTGAGTTAGAGACCATTTACACCAGAGAACTATGAGGCACATTTACTGTTTTAGATTTTTTTCAGCTCTATGAATAAATGGATGCTTTCAGGGCTTTTCACTTGCAGTTCTGGTTTCATTTCTGTGCTCAATGGGGACTTTTGTTGAGAGAAGACCCCTTTGGTCTTAAAACCAGTCCTCAGTGGAGTTCAGCAAAACTGTGAAGCCTCTGTGAGGTTCCTGATCCTATACCTAATCAATTCTTAACTGTAGCCAAAAACGTCTACAAAGAGCAGAATAATATGCAAATCATTATTTCCTTCTGGAACAAATCCTTACTCTGAGCTAACACTCCTCCCAAGATCTATATGCATCATTTCATTGGATGAAACTCTGCCTTCATTTTACGTTATCATCTAGTACCAATTTAATCATCTTTGTCTGCTGTCTTTTCAAACCATACGAGCAATACCAAACCTAGCCTGGACAGATCCCACAGATTTGGTTTTTTTTCTCTTCAGCACAACCTTTCAATCTCCACTGGCAGAGCTTTTACACCCAGCAGGCTGTGTAGTTCTGCAGCTTTAGCTTTCTCTGATGAAACTTACTTACTCTTCATAAATATCAGCCCACAGAACCAGTTCCCTGGAAAACAGAAAATAAAATGTTTTTTTTCTGGAACCAGCCTTCCTCCTTCTAACAGCAGATCTGGCAACAGGAGGCATCAGTAAGAGACTTAAGTTCCTGTGCTCAAAGATCCTTTTTCTGAACTTAACTAGAATCTCCTCTATGCATTATATTAGAATGCAATCTGTTTCCTTTCCAGAAATTGCCTTCTTCCTCACCCAGAACTGTTTTGAATATTTAAACCTGGTGTTTTTATTTGCACCTTTTCATAGCCCAAAATCTAAGCCCTAATTAATATTCAGAAAAAAAAAATTAAAGGCCCATTTTTTGATTTCTGAAGCCTTCATTCTAGATTGCTATCATTTACAGGTTCAAATATTGAAACTGTCTCTTCAAGATTTGCTTTTTTTATTAAGAGTTTCCAACTCACTAAGGAGTAAATCGGTGTCCATATACTCATGAGCTTCACAGGATCTTAAATTAATCTAATTTTGGTTTGTCCAGTTCATGATCATAGCCATAGTTAGGACCCCATTTCTAGGTTTTCAAATAGAACAGAGACATAGGCAGGGGAATAAAAAAGAAAAGAGATGAAATTCTTCAGTAGAACAAAATGTCTCAGTGAGTCCTGGAGGATAAAGAAACATTTGTATTCAGGCCCTGTTCCCAGGAAAGTTAGCATGAACCACAGTTCTACTCGTATGCTAATAAGTTTGACATGTTTACAAGAACAGAGCCAAACAACAAAAAAACTTCCAATGTGAAAAGAAGCTTTCTTCTGGGTTGGCTCCCTGAAACCTTCTGCCATGCAGTGTTCTGTAAACATCAGCAGAGTCAACTTCCTGGGTTTGTGCTTCATGGTGGCAGACCCGTAAATAAGGAAAAGCAAACCAGAAACTCTTGATTTACAATTCAGGTATTGGAGGATGCCTTAGTAAAATCCCCTTTCTATGCTTTGTTCTCAGAAACTTAAACAGAACTCAAGAAAAAGAGAACAGTAGGGTTCAGCTCTACTTCATCAAAAGAAAATGGAAATAGTTTCTCAAAAAAGTTAGCTGAACCTCCCAGGATCCACCAAAAAGACTGAATTGTAAGAGGAAAAAGTTGTAAGAACAGTTTGAGAATATGATATTTATAGCACTAGAGGGGAATTTTCTGGCACTGATGTTTATCATAGGCCAGAGAAAATCCATTCACTCTTTTTTCTACCCTACCAGTGCTAGAGTTTAAAAATATCCCCAAGACATGAGCTACAAAAAATTGAGCAATTCTTTACATCTGGCATGGAGCCTCATCCTAGGTCACAGAATCATCATAAACTGTGCAGTTATAATCATCTGCATCTGAGAATAACAGGATATTAGATAAATTGTTGTCCTTGGTTACCCTTGTTGGACTAGAAGAAAATATTAGCCATACTCTGGAATAGCTTCCAGGAGTTCTGCCACAAACCTGCAGTCCCCAGTTTTCCTGCACTTAAAAACATATTGCATACTCTCCAAGATATTTAAAAAAAAAAACAAAAACCAAACCAAAAAAAAACTGCCTTGGGTTTTAGTCTAGGCATGAACCAAGATAAAGGAATATTTCAGATGCTATTGTAAGGTGATGCTTATTCATAATACGGCCACTGCTAAGCTTGGTATACTCCACAGGCTTCTGCTGTTTCCCCTTCCCTTTTAGACCAAGCCACAGTCAAGGGGGAAAGAACAGGGAAAGAAAGTTGTCACACAGACTTCACTAATCATAAGTGTAGCTTCAGACTCCAACCTAGATCAAACAAAAACTAGAGGCTTCAGTAAAAATATGAAGTGATCTTGCCACCTGATTTGGAGATGCAGTATTTCAGGCTGGTGCAGAGTAGAGCTTCTCTATAAACCTAGCATTAGCCATTCACTAGCAGCTATGTTCCTTTTCCCAGTATTCCATCTGCAATTTTAAATTTTCCTGTTACTCTGTGTTTAAGAATGGAGATACTCAACTCTTGGGAAGTGAATGAAATAGGAATTACTTTTTTTTTGTAGCACTAGGTCGTATTTTATGTTCCTGAACCTTGAAAGGTCCAGTAATAGAGTACGCACTTAATTCCGTCCCCTTGTTAATCCTAACTCCAACTATAAATTTAGTAAAGGGAGCCATCTTGGGAAAAATCACTTACACTGACTCACTTTTTACCATAAGTTTATAGAACTTCTGTACAAGGAAGAAAATGAAATAGGAGCTACTTTCCTGCTCTGACATCTTTTATCAATTTGCATCACTGCCAAGATTAGGGGAGGAAAGAAACTTAGAAGTCACTGTCTTCTTCCTGAATCATTCTTTACCACTTCTAAGCAAGTCCTGCGGAATCAGCAGGTTCCTGCTGTCCATGACCCTGAGAATTAGACTTAAATCGGGGTTTAACAGTAAATCATAGTAAACTACCACTCTCTGCCTTGATTGAAGGGCTTTAGTCAGCAGTAATTCTGGTTTTTAACAGACTGCTCTGCTTAACCAAAACCCAAAGGCTCCCAAACTTGCATGTCAACTGTAAGTTTGGGAAATAATGGCCCTAGTATCTGACATAAAGGAGTTTTAAAATTAACCCATAAAAAATCAATGTCTTTCTCTAGTTTTGACCTTTGACCTAGACCTTACCCTGATTTTAAGGGTAATGCTTAGTCAATGTTTTTATTGCATTAGATAAAAAACACAGAGAGTATTCTCCCTTCCAAAATCATCATTCATCAATGACTGATTAACTTTGTGGGATTCAGAATTTCTCAAGGCCTTCTCTGTAATCTTAATTTAGGCTTAATGAAAGATGCCTAGTTCAGGTGTCATAACATCAAAAATTACTCTTAATTTATAAAACCAGCATTTTATAACAGTATCCAGCACTCTGGCAGATATAGCACTTATTTTGAGAACTGGAGCACTCAAAATACACAGGTCAACATTACTGAAGGGACTGAGAAAAACTCTTTCTTCTGTCTCCACAATTCATTNTATCCAGCACTCTGGCAGATACAGCAGTTATTTTGAGAACTGGAGTACTCAAAATACACAGGTCAACATTACTGAAGGGACTGAGAAAAACTCTTTCTTCTGTCTCCACAATTCATTCTGCTTCAGAACAAGCACTCAGGCATATTTGGCAGAGGAATGCCCATTGGTTATTGTCCTCCACAACTTCCACAATCTTAAGAAAAACCGAGGGAACAATCTCTGGACTTTCTACAGAGTGTAAGCCATACAAGAACTTTCTACAAAATGTAAGTCATACAAGAGAGGAATATCCTATTTTTCTGAAGTTTACAACATTGCTCTTGGTGAAGGATAGGCTTCAGACATCTCAGTATAACATTCAGATTTAAGTGTAAAAATCATACAAATTACAGTTAGAAGTGTAATTCTTTTGGCTTTGCATTATTTTTTTGCCATAGCAGTACTTTTGGTGTAAACAGCACAATGCAATAAACAGTAATGCAATCATGCCATCAACACCCTGAGGGCACTACATGCCCAGATCAGTCTCAACAGAGATCTCAGCTGCCATCCATGGGCCAGGAGCCCTCTTTCAGCCTGTATTCTGGCTCCCTCTTCTGAGCTGAAAAGTAGGTTCTGGTTTCTGCAGTCCTGACTCCCAAGTGGACCACACCTTGCCCTGCCTGACGATGGCTGGGCTGCCAGCAGAGCCTGTTTCTGCCATCACCCCTGTCCTGCTGGAATATGATGGGTCTGGGCCCTGTTGGTGCAGTCACTCCTGGCTCTTCGGCCCTTGGGGGACAGCTCTGCTCTGCTTGGGGGACTGTCTGTCCCCTGACAGTCTATGCTCAGAAATCGGAATGGTAATTCCAATCCCTTCTCATCTCCCATCTTGTTTAGGGTCAGTGAAGTGTCCAAGTAGATTAAAAAGTTAAGGTCTTCTGCCTGTTATGAAGTTGTGTCTTCAAACCAAATGCTTTAATCCCTTTAACTTAATCCATAGACCATTTTTTTCTTCTTGAAGCAGCCTTTGCTGAAGTTCAGCAGGCCTTGAGAGCAGACCTTATTGGAATTATAAGCTATTTAACCACTTCACTGTAAGTAAAAATGGAGTTTTGCCACTAATGGTAACCCAATAAGTGCTGGGTGAAGCAAATGGTAATTTTCTCCTTCTGAGGTTGTCTTCATGCAGATTCAGGGAACCTGAAGGACTTCTTCAAGGAGGTCTCTAAGTTTGTGCTGCTCCTTTGCCTGACCTCCCTCTGCACTCTGGCCTCAGTTAACAGCAACCTAGTCTGAAAAGTACCCCAGAAGAGTTATTATCTTTCCTCATTTGCCTAGTTCATGTTTCTCAATGTAGTGTTAACTGTGCAGAATCTACTATATATAACCCTGTATTTAACCACAGCACAAATTTCAAACTAATAATATACTTTAACAGTAATAGTTAATCATAATCGCTAATAATAATTTTGCAAAACTCAGGTTTGTGTGTGATCCAGGTCTCAATTTTGAGATGTCCAGCTGTGTGACCTTGTCTCAATTTTACTGAAAACAGAAAATGGACCTTTTGTGAGAGTGTGTCTGTTCTGCAAGGTTAACAAAAGCAAAAACCAAGTCAGAAGTGAAATCACTTGAGTCAATAATAGCAGTAGCACAGGAGAAAAATACTGGCCTGAAGGAAAGATATAAAATTCTGAATGAAATCATACAGAGCAGAAGAATGGCAATTTAGCAAGATCAAGGATCATTCTGCTATAGGCACTAACTTGACCTTGTGCTTGCTGTTTGGCTGATGACTGGTGGTCAGCAAAGAGCTATTGGTGCCTGCTGCTGGACTGTGACTATTGCTTCTAGTTCCAATTATTTTCCACGTATAGAGGATAACTCTCTTGTACTCATTAGTTTTGTATAATCATACTTACAAATCCCCTTCTTTAACACAGTTCAAGGTGCTCAAGTACAAGTGGTCTTCTAAAGAGAGAGTTATAAGTCTCCTAAATAGTAATCAGGACACCAACTGTAAGAAAAACCCATAACAGAATATATTGTAAGTAATTTCTCTCTGTAGTATCTGGACCAGTCTTCTATTAAAAAGGGCTTGCAAGAATTCAGACTAGAGCCGTTCTGTCTATAAAATTTATGCTTATGACAGGTTGTAGTTTAAATGAGGAGCCTATTTACCCTGTTTGGCATTAGAGAAAAATAATGACAAATCTTCTTTTCTGGAATTTAACACTTTTGTATCTCAGGGATGTTGCATGGACAAGTAACAAACAAGGTTCTTCAGCCCCTGAATTTCTAATCCTAATCCTAGAAGCAGCTCTTTGCTGACCTTTAAGACATTGCAAGATCCAGCATTAAGTATTTCAATTCTTAGACTAGTAGTATAGAGTAAGTCACTCTCACGGGATTCACAGATAGGTCACAGGACTGTTTCTTTGGTAGAGCACACAGAAGATTGTTGTATCCCTCTAAGGGGGGGAATGGTTTTCCCCCCAAAACCCCTGTAACAGATAGCCACATGGTTCGGTCCTTCCCTGCATAGTCCTTCCCCCTAAACTTTGGTTGGCTGAGGGCCAAAACTTATCTATCCTAGAGAAGGGATAAAACCTGCCTGCATATCCTGTCCCGGCCCTCTTGCCCTGGCCTCTCCCTCCTTCCCTCCTGCCTCCTGCGCCTGTCACCACCAAGCAGGCCTGAATAAACCATCTCTGCAAAGCACCATCTGTGGTAAGAGCCTGTTCTAATATCCTTTGCTCTGTTACCTATGACAGATTTCCCTCCAAGCTCTCCCTAATACCTGAGCTAGTCAAAGATCCCTGGGGGGTCTGCGGGGGGAGACTTATCAGAAGATGATAGCACAGGGCTTCTGATATGGCACCAGGTGCTTGTGCTCATTCATCTGATCTCTAACACTGCAGACTTTAGCCCTTATCCAGCCTACAACCTAACCTGTTTAATTTCAGCTTAGCACTCAGCTGAGAGCTAAAGCCTTCCCTCCATTCAGTGTGACAGCAAGGGAGTCTCCTGAACCTCTGAAAAGCGGAGTGCTGTGGAAAGGGGTTGTTGCTTCTGTCAGAGAAGACAATGGTGTTTACAGACAAAACCTGTCAGTTTTGAAGTTAGGTGGTAAAATCTAGCCCAGCAGTTGGCCTATTACTGACAGTAAAAATGAGGAATACCTGATTAGTTTTGAATTTCATGTCTTTTGAAACTCTTTTTACATTTCTTTTGCAGATCTTTTTGATTTGTCACATCAAACAGTGGCATGAAAGGCTTGTCACGTCAGTCAAACTTGCAAAATTCAAAATGGGGAATCATCTCTCCTCTCCTTTTATCTGATCAGTGGCATTAAACTCTCCATGAGATAGCAGCACATGTTGGGCTAATATAGTGTTATCCTGATTTTTATTGTGATTTCTACAAATCACAACTTAAAAAGAAGTGTTATTTGTACAGAGTATAGCTGAGTCTGATATTTTCAGGAATTTTTGACATTAACAAAAGTATTTTCCCGTTTATAAATTACACATGCTGGACTAAAGAAGGTAATTCAGTGACACTGTACAGAGTGCCAAATGAGTGCCACTGCAATTCCAACACTTTCTCTGGGCTATAGATATTATTACACTGTTTAAGGTATTTTATTTGAGAAAGAGGTTTGGAGTGAGAATAGTCTAGGAAGAAAAATGTTTATTTTCTACCACTGGGCTCTTAAAGGTTGATAAGAATATAGCCACACAATATGTTGTAGTTACTACGATTTTCATACATGATCACTTTGTTGATATGCCTATTGATTTCCAGTTCCGAAATGTCTGAGCAAACATATTTTTATTTGCACAGCTGTGAGGGGCACAGCAAATTTTAGCATATCAGTTACTATTCTAGTCTAAATTAATGTAGTTGTTTGTAAATAGATATTTATTTCCAATTTTTTTCTATTTCTTTAAAGAGAAATTTAAGTCCTCATAACTAAAGGGTGCAAGTATTCACATGGTACTCTAATGACTTGTTATCCATCATAAACAGTAAATAGATGAAGTGAGCATTTAATGAAGATCTTGAATTCTTTAGTGGTTAAAGACTTTATTGAGATACATGAGGCAATAATTCAAAGTGACTGAAACATGAATTAATGTTATTGTTCCTCGACAATAGAATGAAAATCTTTTTAGGGCAAGAACCATCTTTTTGTTCTCTGCTAGTACAGCATCTAGTGCAATGACAGGTATTCACTTAGGGCTCTGAGGTGCTTTTAAATTATAAATGGTAATCATAATAATCTTCCAATAGATGTAGTAGATTTAATAAACCATTCTCAATGCAAACTCTAATTTAGAGATGCCATTACTGCACATATTTTGAAAAGTCTATTGAGGGAATGTTGAGCGACTAAGTCTAGGAAAAATCTGAATGTTTAATTAAATTTTATTGGCTTCTCATTCTTGACAGTGATTGCTATGGCAATGCAGGGTCTAAGAAGAGGGTGGCACATCCCCCAAAAGAGACACAACAATGAACTCTGTGTATCAGTAAAGGGTTCTTTGACAGAGTTAATCAACACAGCTGTGAGGAATGGAGAGCTCCTTTTCACTGAAATAGGGCCCACTTCTGAGAGTGGCTGAGACAATCAGTTCTGTAAATGCACTAATTCTATAATGATTTTCCTACCTCATGGACATTAGATTCTGCAATATTAATGAATTTTGATGAATGGTAGAAAAACCAGTACTGAAAAATTAAAACCTTAACCCCTTGGTAGAAAAATTAATTCCTTGAGAAACAAATAGGGATAGATATATGCTACTGTATATATAAAAGAGTGAATGCTTGTGTGTGTATAAAATGAATACATATACACATGAGATATGTATTCTATCATTAATTCTGTCTCATAATCTCCAGTTCTAAAATACCTAGAACAAAGGTGATTATCTGAAACTGGTTTGTAATTTTTTTTTTTTTAAATTAGAAAGACTACTTCAAAACACAAGCTATCATAGAATCAAATGGTGGTTTGAATTGAAAGAAACTTTTAAAGATCATCTAGTCCAACCCCTCTGCCATGGGCAGGGCCATTTTCCACTAGACCATGTTGCTCAATGTCCCATTGAACCCAGCCTTGAAGAATCCCAGGGATGAGGCATCCACAGCTACTCTGGACAACTATGCCTGTATCTCACTACTCTCAGCATAAAATATTACTTCCCAATACCTAATCTAAATCTTGCAGCTTAAAACCACTGCCCCTTTCTGTCAGTAAAGATCTTGATAAAAAGTTCTTCTCTGTCTTTTAAACCTCTTTTAGGTACTGGAAGGCTGTCATATAGTCTCCTCAGAGCTTTCTTTTCTGTGGGTAGAACTGCTGAGCCTTCTCCATTCTGAACATTCCCAACTCCCTCACCCTTTCCTCACAGAAGAGATGCTTAATTATCTTTGTTGACAGTCTCTTCATCATATTTGTCCACCAGGGCCACCAGGTCCTTCTCTGCCAACCTTCTTTCCACCTAATTGAACAAATGCTTGAGTAACACCAGGTCAGATTTTAAGCAGTACAAGATATACCTTGTAATAATATTGCTGGATGCTCACTGGTGCTGCTGCCAAAACCCAAGCATGTAAGAAGATACAGCTTTCTAAATTTTAATGATTACTCCATGTTATCAAGAGGATAATACATTTGAAATGGTAATAATTTAACCTGTGGCCCTGAAAATAATTTAATCTCAAACCGTGTCTACCCACCAATCCACAGCTGGCAAAAATAAAATGACAGTGTAGAATTGTGATATTTAATCACAGACTTGGCTTATAAATATGGTGCTCTATTTCAGTTATTTTCACAACTCTTGCTTAATAGAAACTGTCGTGAGAAATGAATGCTATTTGTCGTGGCCGGCCAGATGGCTGTATAACTTTTTCCTGGATGTAGTCTTGCTGTAGAAAGTAGTTATTTTTGCCCAAAAAAGCTAAATCACATTCTGTGTGGGGTGAATGTCCACATAGTAAGAGTTGGAAGGCTTCTGCTTAGCGTGCCAGCATGTATCCACTTCAGTAATCTCACTGGATGTAATAGCAGCACATGGAAGATTTACTGCACCAAGAAGGGCTTTCATCTAAAAGAGGAGAAATGTCAATGGGTGGAAAACCTCACTTTGTTCTTTCCTTCAACATGGATAGAAAATCAAGCATCTTGTTTTACTTAGGCAATGTAGGCAATGTAAACAGGAAAAGTAAGCAAGAAACCAAACCAGTGATCAAATATTAGAACATAATTACCAACCTAGAGAAGTAGAGTTGCCTAGCAATGGCTGAGCAAGGAAAAGGTAATGCTTCACTGCAGGGAAGGATTTACTGGTCCAGAAAACCACTTCAGTAATCTTTTTTTTTTTCACATTAAAGGAGCAACAAATAATTAAGTTTCCAATTTTCACTCAGTTGCCTTCCTGAAGTTTAACATTTTGCTAAAATAGAAAGAAAAAAAAAACTAAATCAGGATAAAACAGGGAAAAAGGGAACATCTTTGGAGATCTGACAGATCTTTCAAAACATTGCTCATAAACAGGACACATCAAACAGCATAAATTGAAGTTGAACACAGGCAACCCCATCTTTTCCTATTATTTGACCTCTGTTTTGGTACTGGTGGTAAATATTGTTAAAAGTAAAGCACATAAATTCCCTAAGAGTCACCTCTGAGTAATTTTCCAGCACTATTATGCAAATATTGGTGTCTGCTCATTGCAGTTTGTATTTGTGATATATGCAGGCTGAAGAACATCAGCGCTGAGTCATCTGCTTAAGAGTCCCACACTATAAATGTGATGGATTGTAACATTTTGCAAAGCACAAAAGGTAATTGAGTGGAGTCAATTAGGAAAGTAGGAGGGCTTAGTGAAGAAGAGGTGAGCAATCTGTAAACTACTCTGACATCTTTTTTGGCTATGTTTTTCAAAACAGCTTAGTAGGCCATCTAGCCTTAAAATTTAAGGGATAATTGGAAGCAGCTGCTTTGACAATTCTAGCCTTTAGACTGATGAAAAAATTGAAGGTCTGTTACTGTAGAGCGAGGAATGCAATTTTCAGAACAATGTAGGTTGCAAACAAATGCATTCTTTAGAAATGTGGGATGCTTTAAATGCTATTAAGACCAGGATTTTATTCTATTCAGAATTTATTGAATGCAGAGTCATTCATTGCAATAATTGTCATACTTGCAAGTTAAAGCAGTACTTCTTGCCTCATGAACATGTATTTAGAAAGCAGCTCCTTATAATAAGTTACTTCTCTTTTGTTAGGTCACATTGTCACTGTGATGTTGCTGGTTTCTTTACTCTCCTGACTGAAATATAATATGCCAGTTGCTTAAGCAGTCCTAGCTTTCCTCAGCATGTTTGTTTTTGCAGGGACAGGAGCTGGAGTCAATGATCCCTGTGAGTCCCTTACATCTCAACATATTCTGTGATTCTGTCAATTAATTGAGAAAACACAGCCGGGATCACCAAAAGAAAATGATGGACTGAGCTCTCCAGAACTTTTCATAAGGATTTCCTTAGCATGTTTCTAATTAGAGAAAAAGATAATGTGACAAAATGTTACATTCATCTTACATTTTGGAGATATTGCTTCACACCAGCTGATTTTCTAAATTATAACTTTGAAAGGCACTGTTTTATCACTGTCTTTTTCATAACTCTTCAAATGAAGCTTTAATTTTAAAAGATAATTGCAGAATACCTTAGGCGATCTAGCTGACAAGTTAACATATAACAACAAAAGAGCCATAGTGGACAGCCACTACTGATTATTATTAACCAGTACTTTTAAAATCTTAATGAAGACACAAAATGGCACGGGACTCTGCTGCCCAAATAACAAGTTATTTATCAAGGAGCCCTATGAGAGGTGAATGGAGGAAAGAAAAACATCCTTTAGGCAGAAATAAAGAAGTAATTTTATTCCATGCACTAATTACATCCCTTTTGAATTTACTTAAAGAAAATATTTAAGATATGACTGTATCACCAGCAGAAAGGAGGTGCCTTGTCTTACTCTTTGTATATGGAAAGCTTACTTGGTTCTTTGCTGTAAAACACACAAAATAATGTGGAATATGGCATCTTAATACCTCACTTCAGAAAAGTGCTAAATTTATAATAGTTTTAAGCATAGAAATAGTCTGCACTAATATTATTACACACGTATACTCATCTTGATAACTGGAAAAAACAATACCCAACTCTGAGTACAGTCAGTCCTGGCACAACAGAATTTTTAGTACTCTTCAGAAAATATTATGTGCAAACTGAAAATCACAGTGCCTGTATGAGGGAAAAGCAGTCCAGAACAAAAAACTTTGCTGTACTCATTTATCAATAATAATATCTTCATTGAAAAAAATTCTATGCCAACTCTGGTTATGGCTTTACACATTAGGTATATTGCTAAATGAGATTACATCTGAGAAAAATAATCAGCCTATGCATTAAAATTATTAGGGTGTGAAACTCTATGTTTTTGAATAAAATTTTGTTATATTCTCTGCTGCTCTGGGTTGACTTTAATTTCATAAATATCTATCAGTAGAGAATTAGGCCAGGTTTTGTTTCCTCTTATATATCTCAGCATTTAACTCTTGATAATTTTAATGCTTAAATGGTAAAACCTTGCTCTGCATTATTATTACTATAGTTGTTGCCACTGTTACTACAACTGTTACTATTATTATTATTTCTCATTGAGTATTTATTATTTTTTTTGTTACTGTATATATGTACATATAATTTATAAATAAATAAGTAAATAACTTGCCAACCACTCTTAAAATAGATATAGATATGATTCTTTTACATAGTGACAGAATACAAAAGCCAAGTATTTGAAGAGCTATTTTATAAGATTTTCAGAATTTCAACACAGAATTCATTGCTTGGAATTCATTGCAGGCTGTTTTACAATTCCCATCACATTCAACCTGAAAAAAGACTTTGTAAATGCAAATGACTTGCTGCCAAATCTATATCGTGTCCTTGACTGTTTTTACAAATCTGCTCTGAAGTACAGTAGGTGCATATTCTCTGACTTTTCTGGGTAAAGATGGAAATCTAAACAGTTAAAATGGGCAAAAATTATCAATCTTTGTACAAGACGAACTTGCATTGCTATTAATTGAAATTTGCTCTATACACAGACTGAAGGATTTAATCTCCTGTATTAAATATTCGTTAATAGAAGCATATATTTTTCCTTTACATTTCTCATTAATGTGAGAGAAGAGGAGGAGACATAATGTAAAACACCAGCTTCTGATTGAAGTCAAAGTAGAAGATAAGAAGCTAGACACTGGATTTCTGTGTAAGTCAGTATTTGAACAAAATAAATAGAAAATTACGTCTCAGACAAAATCTTGAATTGGAAAGAGGGCGTGGACTTCTATGATAGTTCTGCAGTGGCATATGATGTGTAAGACAACACAGTTCTTCAAAATTACCTCAGAACATTAGAAAACACAGTCCTCTAGCATCATCTTTTCTCATATTTTCTTGGTGTGGTAATATGATTTGCTGTAGTCTTATTTTAGACTAAGTCACTGCTTGTGGACCTGTTCCCATAGTCCTTTTGCTTTGTGAGACATGTTTGTCAAAGAACCCATTTCCATTACTCCTTCTAACCCCTACTACTGCAAGCCCAAAGGAAATGCAGCTGATGAGAAGTTATTGTCAGGTGTGTGCTCAGCTGGATTTGTTCTTGGCCAATTTTGTTCTGCTATTTTTGCTAATGACTTGAATAGCAGGAAAGATGGCACTTTAAATGTTATGTCTGACATCAAACAGGGAGTATGACCACCACATTTAAAGGCTGGTTCAGATTTCATTTACCCCTTGACAAAAGGGTAGAAAGCTGCACTTGATCAAAACTAAATCAAATACGCAAATGGGGAAGGACTGGTTAAGCCAATATTTGGGCAAAGGATCTTTCACAAACTATGTATGAATCACTGCCATGGACTCAGAGTGTTATCTTTGTGTCAAACCTTCCTCATTGCTCATTGAATAAAGCCTGTGTCTCTCAAGATGTGATGATTATTCAGTCTGCAGAATTGCTTCATGTAGCTGAAAGAAACTTGGAGATAATCCCAAAGTTAAGGCAATGCATCAGAGTGGTAATAAGGTGAGCAGATGTGCTTATCTTTTTGTGTTTTTCATCACATCCTAACTGTACTTTTCATTTGAATGAGCTCCCTAATATTTTGTCTGCAAATTGTTTTTGGTACTAAAAACAGGGTAAATACAGATGTATATTGACTATTGCAGTGTATCCAGTGTACCCTATATTTTTCTAGACATTGAAGTCAACTCTTGTGCATTTAAGCTCCCTTATGCCAGTGTAGCTTCAATTAAAGTAAGAATGAGTGCCTGGCCAGTCCCAAACCATGCCCCAGAACTGCATGGGAAGATAAGGTAGTATGGGACCAAATTCTCCCTGTGATCATGCTAGGGAGCTGCATGGCTGTGTATTGGTGCTGGTAATTGTGTCCAAGGGTTCAGCAGTACTTCTGGTTCTTGCTTCATTTAGAGGAGGATGCTGCTCCTAACAAGTGCAGGTTCTCATCCCACAAGAGATGGGAAACATAACTCTGTGTAACTTCTGTGAGTACATAGGTAGTCACAGAAGACTGCCAGGACCTTCTGGTTTTGGGAAACAGGAATTTACAGACTTCTCTAAGATGAGAGGCTGGCAATGCAAATTGCCAAGTGAGAGGAAAAAGCTATTCTTTTTAAGACACTAGTCAGATCCTACAGAAAATCATCCTAAAAATAAAATGAGGATATGAGAATGGGCATCATTTTGGACTTGTTACAGAAAAATTTAAGTCACTATGGAAAAGTAGGTAAACCCAGATAATTTTTATATACATTACTAGGAATACTTTCTAAGAGACTTGGTAAGGGATGGTAAAGTCTCAGAAAGAATATTTTTTCCACTGTTTGGTTAATGTTCTTAAAGGAAGATGTGAGCAAAATGCATCAGAGTCCAGAAGAAAGCCCAAAGACAGCACAGGGATTTAAAAGTTATGATCTCTGAGGAAAGCTTAAAATAAGAGTATTTGCTCAGTCTAGGAAAGAGGAAGCTGAGTCATGAAATTATATTCTTGTGTTTAAGGGCTGTTCTAAAAAGATAGTGAGCAATTGTTCTCTGTCTGCTGAGCAAGGACGAGATGGACTTAACTCCATTTGGATCAAGGATTATTTAAACTGAGTACTGGGAAACAATTGCTTTTAGGATACACTCACTGCATTTAGAGAGTACCTTCTTACTCACTGGCTTTAAGAATTATAAGCAAACCACTCTCTCAGTCTTCAATGGATTTGGCCACATTTAACGTTGCTGGTTTTTGTCTTGGCCTCCCCTCTGGACAGTTGTACGTCTGCGACTCAATGGTAAAAATCTCACATCCTATCCCATTCAGAAGTATGGAAATAGGAATAGGGGGCTTCTTCCTCTCCCCTTCCCCCTTTCCCTCATCCTTATGTTGCTGCATGGGAGATCCTTGTGGAATAGCATGTCATAAGGGACATTTATTCTTTGCAAATTGCAACAGTTTGAGAGGCACCCTACTGCAATCATAGCACGGTCTGTGTAGCAAGAGCAGTGCCTGACTCCCCAGATAAATTCAGCTGAATTGCAGTTTGGACATGGAGGGTAATATTGGCAGTTTGTTACTACTAATTCAGAAGGCACAAAACATTTTGGAGCCTGATATTGCACAAGGTAAATTTCAGTCTAAAATACTTCATAGAAAGGCTCTGTTGCTTGAGGTTTAATTGGATACCAGGGTCTGTAGAGTGTAGTGGATAGTGTGTGCTACTTTGAACCAGCTGAAGGGAGTCAGGCTTTCAACTGTCTCACTGTGACCAATGGGATCCATAATTTATTTTCAATTATGTAATGCTGCTGTGTTTTATGCCTTCATGTTGCCAGTATTAATAACCAAATATTATTTTGTTTAATAGGAACTTTGCTCAAATTTTGCTTTTGTGGATGCATGGAAGGGGATGACAGTCAGTACTAGGTTTTCAGACATAAAATAAATAGGGCTTTATTCATTGAGGCATTACTTTCATAGGAAGAATTATTATACCAAACTTGCAAAACTTCAGCAAAAGTTACTGGTATTTCCAGTACTGTAACAAAATAGCAAACCAGGATTTTCAACAGTTTCTGGCCAAAGATGCTACATTTTTTTAATTAGCCTATGTCATTCTGGCTAACAAGTTTCTCTTTCCAGACCTTTATATTTTGAAAGGATGGAAAATGGCTTTGCTTTGACCTTATCAAACTACGCGTGAGCTCTACAACAGGTTGCTGCACTGATCATCTGCACTGGTTTGTGCTTGGAAAGGCTGCAGAAAAAGAGAATCTCTGCAGTAAAAACTTCCCTCTTTGCTGTCTGTCTTTGTTATTGTTGTTGTTGTTTTTGTTCAGATGGACTTCTGCTCTGATACCAGGTTAATTGGGTGAGGTACTGTCCATTCTGAGATAACTCACTGCCTCAGCTGCATTATCAAGCCACTGTTTTGAGTGATAGTTTTCTGCTGTTCAAAATGCTCTCTAACAAGCTCTATCCTTTCATACACATCCCTAGTTTAAAGGTTGGGAGGAACTTCAAAAGACTGACATTCCTCATAAAGTGCAGCAAATCTGAGCTATCCATAGGAAAGCACTGCATATCAATTATGGAAAATGTTAAAAGAGAAAAATTGAAACTTCAGAGCTGTAAATACTTAGAGAAGACCACTGATCTCATCTACTGTTATGGTGCTTTAATGAGTCAGTACATAATGTAGGCAGAAATGTCTAATTTAACATTGTCTCATCAGGTTGTGGGAAGCCATCTAGATGACATCATTAAAACACAGCAGTCCTTATCTGGCCTGAAGGTTAAATTCTTCAATCACCTAAAATAATTGTGTGCCTTTGGACATGTTGTGAACCTTTAAGGTAAAAATTACTAGATGTAGATTTGTAGCTGTGTCCTACAGGAGTGGATGATTGGAGGAGAAGGACTCTTCTATGGATCATTCTTCTTCCATGCTGTTTTGAACTGTGTAATTTCTGTTCAACCTCAGCTTAAAGCAACATTTCCTCGTGGGGAGACCTCCTTCCTTGGTCTTATTATGTTCCAGTAACTTACAGTATAAACTGGTCCCTCAGGCTCTTGAACTAACACAGCAGATAAACAATCTGGCCAACTTTCCCTTTGGTCCCAGTTATGATACATTTTTGCACACACTTGGCTTTTAAGGTATTAAAACCAAGATAGTTTGTGTCTCATAGGGTATAATTCATATAGTCATTGCTGGCTTCGCAAGAATCTCCAAAATGTCTTAATACTCCCCTCCATTATCTGTGAAGTCCAACCATTTTACACAAAACTAATTTTTATCCATTTGCCAAGATCTGATGTCCCTTTTGGCACTATCTGTAACCCTCATCAGATTCTTAGATTCATCTCTGACACATCCAGCAATTTCTCATGTACATGGTTTTCTGTGTCATGTTCATATAGCTTTACCTCAGGGTAGGACAAGGCCAACTGCCTAGACTTTTTTCTGCCAGAATAATATGGACATAGTGAGCATTTCACATGTCTTGTGCAATCAATGTGACACATTTTTTAAATAAAAAGAAATCAGGGAGAAAATTAATGGGAAAAGAAGGAAACAAAGTGAAAAGAAGAGACGTGTATATATGTGTGTGTGTGTGTGTTTGTGTGTGTGTGTTCTAGGGGAAGATGTTGGTAAACCTTACCATATTTTACAGGGTTAAGCATAAAAGGAGAGAAAATAAAAAGGGACAGTGAAGTCTTGGAATGTAACGGAACAGAACTAATATCTAACAATGTTCTCATTAGTAAAACATTGTTAAAAGGTTTTCTATACATCATAGGATTTTAAATTCTACCTATTTCTGTATGCTAGACTCAGTATTAGAATGCTGAATTGACTGGGGTTTTCAGTAAGTAAACCGTATCTGTAGGGGAACTTGTTCTGTGTTAAACTTTTATGAAACGCACATGAGGAACTCCCTGACCATACAGATTTAACCTGTCCCTCCACAGAAGCCTTTTTCCAGTACAAGGAAGAACAATGACACAGCACAGGTGGGTTGATCCCTGCAGAAATATGCTCTATAGAAGCTAATATACCTCTGGGAGTTGCAAATGGTTTAAATAGCTGTTTTTCTCAAATCAGAACTCTTTCAAGCTACAGGTAATATTCATACAGGTAAGCGTAAGCATATTTATCTCAGGGAGAATACGCAGGTACAGGGTTCAGTCTTGGTCATCTTGTGGTATCACAAATGAGTGTGATAAGGTCTCTTAAAGAATCATTGGCAAAGCTATTTGCAAAGCCTGGTTTAATATAAAATCAACAGTATGACAAAGTTTCTCAGATCATAGTGCAGCCTGGGCTGGGGAGATGGGATGCACCACCACCCACTGGAGATGTCCACTACCAGTTCAGTGGAAAGTGGAATCAAATACGTTTTCTTTGACAATTAAGCTGTATCTATTGCTTTATTAGCCTCTCTCATAATCTTTTTTACTGAAATAGGGTACCTGAAAGAAGGGCAAGTCTTAGAATACACAGTGATAACATTTTCTATTAACAGAACACTTATATTGCTAAAACATATTCGTCCTCAGTTTGAAAACACATTATGATAATATGATATAAAAGTGCTCTAACTGCTTAATGATGTTCTACTCAGTCACAGAAATCATATCATAACTCTCCATTGTCCCTGGACACAGCTCATTAAGTTCTAGAAATACTGTCTGAAAAATTTAAGTCATCCAAATCTCGATCCGCTTGCTATAAAACTCTGAAAGGCAAAAAAATTCTTAGGTGAGAAGGGACCTTAAAGATTCTCTGTTTCCAACCACCCTGCCATGGGGACCATGGGCAGGGACACCTTGTAGTGGCCCTATCCAAGCTGGTTGCTCAGAGCCCCAACCAAGCTGGCCAGAAACATCTCCAGAGATGGGGCACCCATAGCTGCTGTAGGCAACCTGTACCAGTGCCTCATCACCCTCAAAGTCAAGAATTTTTTCCTAATGCCAATTCTGAACCTACTCTCTTTAATTTTAAAGGCATTCCCCCTTTTTGGACTGCTATTTTAGTAATTTTTGAAATTTGTAATTCCATTGTTCTCTGTCTTTAGCACTTTTTACTATGACTTTTGGGATTGTTGTACTAGCAGGTTTGTTTTAAGGGATTTGTGATTGTTTAGTGGCCTAGGTAGGTATTTTGGGAATAATTCTAAACTTTTCCCTAATCATATTAGAGGAAGACTTGATTAAGTGATCTAAGTGACCCTTTCCCACTTCTCTGTCTTGAGTGGGGGATTTTGTTGCCAATAGATTTTTTTATTAGAGTGTGCTCCCTTTTCTTTGTTAATTCTCTTTGGGTACTGAAATGCAAGATGTGATAATTAAGTCTATATCATCATACAAGAGAATGCATTTAGGAAGTTTAAGAGCTCAGAAATGTGCAGCTTATCTGCCTATGCATGTAATGGCTGTGTACCTTCTGGTCTAATGTGAACAGTGTGACTTCTACTGCCTGTTCATTGATGCCTTCTTAATGTAAGGATTTATCTGTTTTAAGGAGCAGCAGGAATACTTGAAAATAGCTAATTTTATAATTATAATTCTTAAATAATGTAAAAAAAAATTAAGAATAATATTTTACCCCTTAAAGAAGACGTGAATCTGTCTATGAAAACAGACGCTGGTTCAAAGGAAAGGGTTTTTATAATTTTGACTGAGTAAAACTAACTTATGCAGCTGAAATGTTTTGTTACATAAATGCTACAATGTACTTAACTATGCAGATCACAGAGGGAAATGTTAACCTTATAAGTTGTTGACCATTTTGATATAACTTTGCAATAGTTTTTCCTACTAGAAGATTTAATGCATTAATAAATAGATTAGGGGAACTCACATTAGCTAAAGTTCCTATCAGAGATTGAAAACAAAATAGAAGTTTGTACATAAGGCTTTCTTCCTCTCTTCTTTTAACTTCACTCGAATTTACTGGGCAGAGATAGAAGATAGTCTTACATGTCTGATCATGCAGACACACAAATAAACATCCAACTAAAGTCAATGGAAACAATCTAAAAGTTCAGCAGCATTTCTTTTGAAAGACAAGCTGTTTTGCTCTGTTTCTTCTTTTGTCAAACTGATTAAAGAAAGACTTGTTTTTTGATGATTAGCAATATAGAAATAACTAGTGGTGTAATTCTGTATCAGTTTTTTAACATATGATTTGAAAAGCTTGGTATTAACCAAGAAACAGATTCCCCAGCACAGTAAGTAAACTTCAGTGTTACGAATCACATAAGAACATGTGAAGGAACAGAGACAAACCATTTCCCCCCCTGCCCTTTCATCATCCTGTGAGTACAGAAAGCCTTCTTGTCATAAGAGGGAATCTATTCTGTAGATTGGGGTGAGGGACGTAGGAGGAGGATACCCATTCATATGCCAGTAACTCAGGTGTTGTAGCAGCTGGATGTAGTTCCTTTGTTTATGTTCTCCAATGACTTTCCAACATGCCCTTGATTCTTTAAAACTGGGTTCAGAGAAGATCTTAGTCTTCAAGCTTACTTTAGGAACACCTTGCAATGAAACATCATTTTCACATCCACAATTGCGAAAGGACAATAATTTGGTTAAGATAACACATGGAAAGTGTGTGGTTTTTAATGGTTTTTGGGTTTTAAAGCTCAAGAACTCCCAAATTAGCAGAGGAAAAAGCAGAATCTTGTATGGTACTTGCTTGCTATTCCTTATGCAAAGAATCCTCCAGCTCACTATTTACTCACACTCATTTGCTCATGATATAAAGGAAAACACATGCCATTTGCCCACCAACAGATATTTTCAGACCACAAACATTTTCCTGTTAACCACATTCATATCTCTTTCCAACCCACTGTACCTCATAACATATAGGGACCGTTCATATCCATGAGAATTTCAGTGATTAAAAAAAAATCTAATGTGAAAGAAAAGGAGGGATACACTTCCCCAGATAAGGCAGCTTTACTTGCGTTTGGAACCTAGGAACAATTGGAATTGTGCATTTGAAAAGAAATTTGGCAAGATAATGCTTGTAGACAAATTCATATACCTCTGCAGGAACTTCAGGCTTATTTGAAATAGCATGCTTGAGGGAAGCTGGTGGGAAAAGAGGTTTTCCCAATCTGTCAGGACTCACCCTAAAGTGCTCTTCTTTACCTGTAGTGAGGGAAACATTATTGTAGAAGTGGCTGTTTTACACTCTAAAATAACTAATGTGTTATTGCACTCTAAAGTAACAGATCAAATGGAGAACTACAGAGGTCTGATAGACTTTCACACCTGGCTTCATATCCTATCACTGTGGATGATATTTTATTTGGTAGAGGGACTCCAAAAGAGTGTTCAAAAATATTTTCACCTCAAGAGAAAGCTGTTGATTAAATTCTTGATCATGCCCCTTTTGGCTGATGTCATACATGTGGCAGAAAAGTTAGGCTAGGATGTAACATTAAATTTCTAATGACTTGGACAACATAATGCTTGGGGTAAAGATCAGTATGAATTCTAACTGCTATGCAGTTCTAATGCACTGCTATGCCTCACTGTGCAGCAAGCATAAATTTAATAAAATTTAATTTGTAATATTTTATGCTCTGCTTCTTCCAGTTTTTTCTCTCCTTTTCCCACAATTAGTAAATTTTTTTTGAAAGGAATACATGACATTCTCATGCATTAAAAATGTCTACCATCCCATCTGGGTAAGCTGATGTGCTGTGGCATTTTAGAGCAATCCATAAAAAACAAGGGACAAATAAGGTCAACAGAAAACATCATACATTATGAGAAATTAATCATTATTGCTTTAGTGTCTTGTCTATCTATTACGCCAAACTTTGTATGACCCAACAAATTTGTAGTATTTCACAGTGTTAGAACTTTTATAAAAAGAAACTGTGTATGCAGTTTGATCCTTTTCCAGGTTTTGATGATAATTCATACAAAATAGCTGCACAAGTATAAACTGGAAAGTGATCATTAGAGTCATGGACCTTGCTGGTTTATTTGGGCTGACTAAGGAAAATTAGTAAAACAGAAAATGTTCACTGAAGTGTGGTAGCTGTACTAGCTTTTCCAGCTTGCTCAAAGAGTCTATTTTCATTGGAAAATTTCCCGTGTGATGGAACTCATGCTGTTTGGCTATGCTTAAACATTTCTAAGAACACATGGTTGTTCTAGGACCAGATGTCTTGGCCTTGTCAGTGAACTGTCAGAATGAATGACTTTTATGTGGCTCCAGTGACCTAAGGGAGAGGCTGAGGAATTAGAGACATTGGACATGCATGAGACTGACTGTCACAACCTCTTCTACCGCTTTTCCCATAGCTGGAAGTTTCTGCCATGCCCTCGCACAGGTGCTGCAAGTTTCCAGAGCAACAAGAAGAAAGAAGATGCTTTACTTGAGATGAATGCAGCAGAAGTGGGCTCAGGTGCTGGCAAGTGGGGCAAGTAAGGACTAACATATGCCCTGAAGCAGCTGTGGTGATGATGGCAAAGTACACATGTTTGAATTAATAAAGGATAGGCAGAATGAGTTGAAGTTGGAGGCCAAAAGCCACCTGACACAATTTCTGCTGCAGGCAGGCAGCTGTAACAGAGCACTGTATTTGTGACTGCAGGCTGCTTAGATGAAACACTGCTAATTTTTCTGAGGTCTTGAAAAATTAGTTAAATATTAAACTTATTTAAAGTTCCCCACAACTGTCCTCCTCCCCTGGGCAACAAGGAGTGTCTAGGTTACTTCTCAGAGCTGTGCCAGGAAATAGTTTTAAATGTTGGAAAATATGACAGATAATTCTTTAAAACCTTTTCTGCTTATTTAATTCCTGGTTCACCCACTTCAGCTACAGTACAAAGATTGTAATTTTAAAAATTTTTCTCTAATACACACAGAAAAGATGTTTTAATAATATTGATTAGTATGAATTGATTTAGGGCTTCAGCTGGTTTTTTTTTTTTTTTTTTAATTACTTGTTTTCATTACAATAAAAGACTCTGTAAACCTCCTCCCTAAATTATCCAACTATCATATGATGAGAGAACTGACATTTATGCAAACTATTTTATCAGGAAAAGAAATAAGTCTAAGTACAATAAACAACAAAAAACTCCGTCAGGGTCGAAGATTAAATTTTTGTTTTGCAATACCCCATGTTTGGGATATTTTACTTAGGTTTTTCTGGATACAATGTGTGCTAGTATATGTACACAAAAGTTTTAAAATAAATTTGGGAAGTGTAGGATTCTTGTGTGAAACAGAAGCTTGCTAATCATTAATTAGCACTGCTAAAGTTAGAAAGTGCTAAAGCTCCTGTCAGAATCAGACTCATTGTTGCCAGCTCTTGTGGTTTTAATGCAATAAGTGCCTTTCCTTGAAGGCCTGCCATAAGTTCAGTGATTACACTAGAATTTCAGCTTATATGGAAAAAATTGCAAATTTAGATGCCTTGTTAAGCAAAGAAGCTTGAAAGTATGAATTATATATAGCCTAGTATGAAATGAAAACAGCTCATGATCATTAATATGATCATTTGATTTCTGAATATTAGAGAGGCAAACATTCTCAGTTGGGGAAGGAAAGTTTTTGTTTGGCATGACAGGACTTCAGAGTGCTCTTCTTGTGTCAAATTTGATTTCTTGTTGATTGGTGGTTTCGCTGTCACAGTCATTGTCATCTCTTAGTTTTATGTGACCATGCAGAGCAACGCAGGGTCTCCAGGCAGTGCAAAGAAGAGCTGCTTTATTTCAAAAACCAGACCTTTTAAAGCAGTTATCAGGTTATCAGTTTACATAGCTTTAAGGCACAACAAGCCCAAGTCAACCAAGCACTGCACACCATGAGATGTGAACATGAGGCAGCCACACAGCATGTCTCACATCCCTCCACCCCTCTTCCAGCTGAGTCACTCTCCCATAGTTCTCTTCTACTTAGCCAAAGTAGCAGGTCTGAGCCATGATTTTACAAGGGTAACAAGGCCCTTCTCTTATAAGGCTTTACCTATATGCAACAGTTTTAGTTCACTGTTAACAACAAATACCAGATAGGAGTCCATATTTTTCAGATACAGGACTTGTTTTCACTGGGAGCTTGCCAGGCAGTTTATCTGTTATTGAATGTCAAGCTTGTAATGTGAATACATGGGATGTATCTTATGTATCTATGTGATGTACATATCCTCCTTTTCTTTTTTCTACTGCAATGAGTGGAAAAAATAATTTTCTGTATTGATCAGATGATTTCTTCAATTTATTAAAAGTGTGCAAAAAACTCCACAAACAAACAAAAAAGGCATTAGAGGGGAGAATGTCAGAGAACTTGGGAACACCAACAGGGAAATATCATCTCTTTTTTCCCCATCGCTGGTCTCCTTTTCTTCAGAGCCATTGTGGAACTGGAGTCCCCCACAGCATTCTGCATAACAATGTTATGAAGCTGATTCCTCTATATTTTCTGTGAATTTTGTCAATATTCTTATACCAAGAATAGGAGGCTCTCATGCTCATTTCTACTTGTGAAAACAAGGGTGAGCCTTTGTTGACTTAATTTTCTTTGTGTAGCACTTTGCAAATGAGATGTGCCACGAAGCTGTAGTGTTTCTAGAGTGGATCTCTGCTTAATGTCTGTCCTAACCCTACATTCAAATTGACAGAGTGGAAGTTGAACACATTCACTCTGGAGAGGTACTGTCCATGTATTCAAAGCCTCATTCAGCCCTGTAAACATGAGTGTGAGTGTCATAATACAGTGCTTGGGAAAGTTAAAGAATTTTCTCTTTTTCTGGTCAGCTACATATAATTTGGAGGACCAGACCCATCACTGTCCCTCGAGGGCCTGCTGTATGGCTTATATTTTCATGTTTAGCAGGAATCATCTCTGTACTGCCTTCTAGTAGGAACCATCCTATGATGCAGGATGTGTGATTTTCAAATGAGTGGAGGTTGAAATACTGAGTTGTTATTTCACTCAGAAGCATTTCTATTTGGAAAGACGAAAGAAATTGTTTTTCATTGAAATCAATTTAGCCCTGAAAAGCCCAAAAAGAGATTTCCCTGGATGTTTAAGTGGAATAGGTATACCATATTAAGCATGATTTAAATATATTTGTCTGTACATATTGGAATAGAGTACAGCAATATATCAATACAAAAGCAATAAAGTAAAAATCCTGAGCAGAGTTATGGTTTCATATTTTAGCACAGTGCTATTGTTTTGTTAGTGATTATTTTTTATTATCAATATACCTACATGCTCTGCTCATGGACAAGGAAATGACTATGCAGGCATAAACAGAAGGATTCTTGTTCTCTGAAGATTTTACAGTGCAATTGTAAGTCAGCTCTGTGCACTCAGCATACTCAGTCAGGGAAGCTGAGAGACACCCCTGCCATACTGCACCAGTGGAAAGGTGATCTCCTCTAGGAATAGTGCTGGAAAAACCCTGTTTTGATAAACTATATTTACACTATTTTATATACAGTTCTTCTCCTTAGTAGCTGGATCTCATTTCTGTTTGCTTCCAAAGACTGCTGAGGTATGAAGGCAACCACTGAGGTGGGCTGGTCACAGAGAGTGCTGGGCAATTGTCAGTTCATGTGTTGGCAAGATGGATTTAGGAAGTGGGAAGTTGGGATGCCTCAGTGGGGGCTTACCAGCTATAATCAGTCTTTGATAGTGGTAGTCTTAGGTTAGCTGTCACTGCAGTGATTTTGAAGACTCTTGTTCAAATAGTAATGTTACCACAAGAGAAAGTTTTATGCAGCCCAGAGGCAAGGTATTCAGGTATTTTGGTAAAGATTTAAATATATGTTTATGTAGGTAGCTTGAATATTTTACCTTTAGATTTTATGTAACTGAAAAGAACCAGAATTACCCATGACACTGAGTAAGTGTGAGATACTGACTTGTGTGCTTGATGTGCAGAATGTGTGGGAGGGTAGAGTTCAAACATTTTTATTTGTTTTTATTGGTTCCAAAATACTGAAAAAGTGCGTGTTATCTTTTACAAATATTAATTGTCATCCATATTTGATTAAACATTCTTTCACGCAGCTTTGGATGATAAAGTTTTTTTTCTTCACGCTCTGTGATCCTAACAGTTCTTTTTTTTTTTTTTTTTTTTTTTTTTTTTTTTTTTTTTTTTTTTTTTTTGCCTCAGCCCATCTTGTTATGCTGATAAAATTTAGAGAGAAAAGTGGATAAAACAATACAATTTACTGTAGCTGGGAACCTTCTCAGCTGCAGTACCTGATCTCCAAAATGTGTTTGTTTCACTCAGCTTGATCAAGGTATAAATCAAAGAGGAAAATTCTTGCCACTGAACATTTTAAAGACAGATAGAGATGCAGATGGGTTCAGTAAAACACAAGACGATTCTAAATGTGAAATGAAATATAGATAAAAGCATCTTGCCTCAGACATTTTTAATATTAAAACCGACATCTCTTGGATGAAGAAGACTGATATTTTGTGGTTGTGACATTTTCCACAGGTACAAAACAAGAAGATTTCCTAGGGATATTCCTGAACTTGATGGAAAAAAAAAATCTATTTTGTAAATGGTGGTATGGTTTTAGATTCAGTCCAGAATGATACATTAAGTTCCATTACTGCCTACATTTTGGATTTTAAAAATAAAGAAGGAACAACTTTTAATGGATTTGAAAATAGATATACAGCACTCTGATTCTGCAATAACTGTTGAGTAAACTTACTTGGTTTTGTTGCTTACGTAAAAAATCTTCAGAATCCAACATTATATACAGATGGAGACTATGAATTATCTCTTTGCCCTAGATAGCAAACACACAATTTCTAATGGAATTGGATAGCATTAATAATATATAAATTTTCCACCATCTGGTAAAAAAGGTCTTGTGGGAAACTTTTTTAACAGAAAACAAGGTCTGATTTGTAAAACCTGACTGAAGATCAGATGTTCTGGGTGTTTGATCTTAAAATGAACAATAGATGGCTTCAGAGAACGTTCCCCCAGTGATGGCCAGCCCCTGATAAAGACGGAGGGCACAGCCACAGACCATACAGAATGGCCTCCAAGAGTTGCTGTGGAAAAGTCAGATTTTCTTTTTCCCAATACAATGCTAGTAAAAAAAAAAAAAAAAAAAAAAGGCTGTTTGACTAAAATGCACTACCATGTTTCCAGATCTAATAACATTTAAAGCACAACTGTACTGGATTACTCTGCTGAGTTCTGCTGAGTGTCACCCATGAGAGAGAATCTTGTATGACAAGGGTAGAAAAGAGGTTTCTGAAGAGGGTGAGTGTTTATTGAAGCTTAGCTTTATAAGCCTTTTCAACTCCCATTGATTTGTTGAATCCACAGTGTTATAGTAATATCATCTGATGAACCTCTCTGCAAATCTGCCTTTGATGCTGGTTTCCTTCACCTTACAGCAATGAACTCATAGTTCAGGTACACACTTCACAGTAAAGTAATTTTTAATGACTCAGTTTTATGAGAATCCTGACACCATAAGCTCTGTGTCGTACCTAAGTCACGATGACAGAACCTGTGACTGTTTCTGATTCTGAAGTTTTGAGCAGTTTTCTGTGTTCCTCAATTGTTCAGTGGCTTTGTTCTTTCTTGTCACCTTCTCTGTGCTTTTCCAATCCTGCTATCTCTTTTTTGAGCCAGTATGATGAGCAGGTTTGCACAATGCCACAGTGGCACTTTATGGTTTTCTCCTTTGCTCTTGTTTAAGATAGAAGTGTTGTACAATACAAGTGTTGTACAATACAAAGTTGTTGACAATACAAGTGTTGTATTGTCTGGTTCCTTAAAGCAGTTAAAGTGGTTAAACCCCACTGCACAGCACTAGTAAACTGAATTATATTAGAGGTGATTAGACCTTAAATAGAATATTTTTAGGTGTGAAGACATACCTTGCCCTAGATCCCCAATTTAATATTTGGATAGGCAAGCATCTTTTAATTTTGTTTCTAATGAAAATGCCTAAATTGTTTCATACCGTTGGAATAATTCCAATGTTGGGCCACGGTATTTTGTTCCATGTAAAGAATCAAGAAAAGTTGCTTTCTTCCTCCCTCATCTACGTATATACATTTGTGTATGTTTACGTAAGTATATGAGAAAGGTTTTGTCTTCCTCACAATTAAAAAATAGATGTAAATGCTACTTCAGAAAAATGTAGAGCTCCAAATAAACTGTTTTTTAATATGTTAATACATTTACTACACTTTCTTCTTAAAATTCTACAGTTACATAGTCTTGTGGGCTGTCATTAGCAATTTCTCTCAAACCTTGAGACAAATGAGAACATAATCATCTCTACCATTTCAAGCAAGTACCTTTCTTTGTAACATTACATTTATAAAATGCTTGCTATTGGAATTTACAGACTGAAAATGATGAATTTATCTGTAAAATTGGAGATCAGCTTTTCTCATGGTCCAGAATATTATAAAATAAAATAAACACTTTTTTACCAACTGGCTGATACCTTGCTGTTCTATGTATGTGCTGTTCTTCTCTTACTTACCTATTTTTCCTCAGTTAATTTTCAGTTAGGGATGATTTTCTTTTCTTGTCTGTAACTTCCTGTATAAAATTACAGAGTTCACTGCTACATAAACAAGTTAGAATTATGCAAATAGTTTTAAATTATAAATTAACTTCCTTCTTTAAAGGAAGAAAAAGAATATGAAATCTGGCGACTTTTTATCCTACTCTGTCTCTTTTCCTCCCCTCCTATACATTTGTGTATGTACATAGATACACTCACATGAGTTTCTTTATCTAGCTTCAGAGGCCAATAAATTCTCTCACCTGGAAATTTATGTAATAAAATTCTGGGGAATTACATCAGAGAAATAGAATGAACCTGTTTATAAATACCCCGTCTCCTTTCTGCAAAGAGAAAAAAAAAAATGCATGGCATTAACTCTGTGCAGAGGAACAGTCTCCTCAGAATTCATTTGCATTTTTGAGAAGAACCATGGTACTCACATGCGCTGACCATCAAATGAGTGCTGTCAGGGATCTGCAGGTTTGCTGAATCAGTGCAACACATTGCTTGTCTAATGCCTCCCTAGCTCCTCTGATGATGGATATTGACAGCAAGGAAGCTGCCTGGTTGTGTTGCTAATTTGTTATTTTATTTATAGGTCTTTTGTGTGTGTGTCACTTTTATGTATGATATATTTGCATTGTTGATGTGTCTTCCCTCTGCTCTCAATGGTGTTCCTGTGTTCCCAGCAGATTCATGTGTTTGTGGCAGTGAAAGAGACAGAAGTGATGACTGTCCTCTTAAGACACAGCTCATAAATTATCCTTTACAACCAAAACACCAGACAAAACAGCTTTTTCAAGTGGTCACAGATGAGCTATGTCCAAAGGAATTTGCTTTTTCAGATGTTTATTAATGCATGTTTACTGATCTAGGGCATGCAAACTGCAAAAATGTCACCATTTGCAGGTGCAAATACATTTGCCAAAGCCCCCTGGAGACCAGCTTGATTCTGATCACAGTGGATGCTAGGTAAAACCCAAGGTCTTAACCAGATGGTTTCAACTGTTTTTTCTGGTTGAAGTGTTACACTGAGCGCAAAATTTTGTCTCTAGCAAGGAGAAAGCACAAAGTAAAAGATGAGAGAGGAATGGAGGCAGAAAGTGGAGCAATTAATATTACCAACCGTGACTAAAGCTGCTATGAATATGGTGAGCTCAGAATACTTAGTATATTTATTCCAAAAGATGCTCTAAATAGCTGTAATTATATAATTAAATTACTTCCCGTATAAAATTTTATCACATAGAATTAAAGATGACTATATTCTGTACAGTGAAGCGAAGGTAAGGGGAACTAAGAGGGGAACAAAACTTGGAATATTCTCTCTGCAAAAATTTTGAAGGATGAAAAAAATGAAAATACCCCCCCCAAAAAATCCCTAAAAGTCTCTCTCCTAGAGGCTATTTTTTTTTTTGCACATGCAGGAAGAAAAAGCTGAAAGAGCTGGGACTTGGAAGTGGGACAAGTTAGTCTCTTGTGCTGCTGAATTCCAAGATACTCCATTTCTGGGGATCTGAAAACATAGTGAAGAGTCACCACATTAAGTAAGCAGCAGGAGGTCAGAGTGTCTGACAGGACACTGGTTGGATTCTAATACATATCCTTTGTAGTTCTTATGAAAATATTGGTTTTTGAGGAGTTGGTACTTGCAAAGCAGGAAAGGAAAGTATGTGGCCTTTTTTTAAGTTGCCTCTCCCCCCCTCAAAAACAAACAAACAAATAAGCTAAGAGCTAAGCATAAAGCATATGCATTTTCCTAATGTCACTAAACATACTTCACTAGCTGGGCTCTCCTTTCTCCATTCTTTTGCTATCACCTCTGGCATAGGCACTGAAATATTTCATCAATTTACAAATGTCTTGCTCAGAAAGAAGATCCATCAGAGTCTGTGAACGATTATACACTTTTCATCACAACACCCTAATTTTGTAATTTATGCATAGTGGTAGTCTACAGAACTCATCATATTTGTTCTCAATGGATTTTTCAAAGTAAAAGCCCTGGGTATGTCTTCACTGCTCTATGTCTGCAAAGAAAAAGTCAGCAGTGAATAAATCTAGCACTCAGCACAGGAATGGCCACATGGCTTAATTTTCTGCCTTGCTGAGTCTGTTTTTTGCACCATGTCAAGTTCCTGAGCAAACTCACTAGCCCCCCTGGCACAGATGGATGAACTCCTGCTGCCTACTTGGGCTGAGCTGAGGAAGAACCAAGTCTGCAGCAATGGTTTTAAACTGGTTTTTAGCACCCCTGTAAAAGACATTTATTTTTACTTATTCAAGGTATCATTGTACAAGATCCCATGTAACCTTGTAACATTAGTTTTTGGTTTTACAAGTACAGGTTGTGAGTAAAGCCTGAGCATATTATGAAAGCTTTTTCTAGAACACGAGTAGAACGGCCTTACATTGCATGAAAGGATGTGAAACAAATCCAAACAAATAATATTTTGTATACTTTATAAGACTAAAGGAAAAAACCTGTTTTGTTGTGTTTTTTTTTTAACAAAATCTTTTCTCACCTGAAATCAAGTTTCCAGACCTTTAAGGTGATGTGGCTAATTTGGTTTAATTTCTATTATGGGTTTTTGGTGAGAGGAGAGAAAATGAGACACATCCCATGGTCCATTTATGAGGAATTGATCGCACAAAGAGAGTGACTGCAGACTCTTATGGTGCCTTAATTCCGGTCTACTGAGGACTGCACCTGGAGACAGTTTTGGTCCCTGCTGAGGATTGTTATTGTGAGCCCATTGTGAAGGTAATTGATGCGGGCAAAAAGTAGCATTCAGGCCCTGAGATGTGTTTGCTGTTTTCTTCACCCATGCAACACCAATTTTAAATCAAATTTTTTTTCCAGCAAAAAGTAAAGGGAAAGCTGAATTCCCCCTTTACATGCAGACTAGCTCTCTGTTTATTTTTAATGTATGTATCAGTTACAAAAAGATTGGGCAGCCCTCTTTGAAAGGTCTGCATAGGTTTTCAGCTTGTCCTTTTTCTTGTCATTTTCAGTGGCTTTTTGTACCTTTCTGATTTATTTATTAAACTTTATTCACTGTGTTTTATTTGTCCCAATCAATGGTAAGTGCACAACTTTCTGTTCTGCACTGTCTGTAGACTATAATACAGTTTTGTTCCTCTGATTGAGTTGTTCTATTATCGCTATTTCTGTTTTCACTCTTAAAGCTTGCCTTTCTTTAATTCACTTTAAACAAACATCTGAATAGCTAAAGGGTAGATGACACCAATACTGTCAAGATCCCATTGATCTTCCAACTGAATCTGCTGGGAGGCAAGCTGGCTACTTTCTCCCTGTGTTTCAGTTCTTAATTTTCTGATTATTTTGATAGTTTGTAAGTTTTAGAAGCAATGAAGGTGAACTCATCCTTGCCTTTTCATGTACACCTCCTTTTTGTGTTAGTCCCAGACAATATGGCACTGTCAGAAAGTGTTAGATACAGCTTTTTATGTTGTCTGAAACAGTTTCTCAACTGGAAGCTGGAAATAACAGTTTGAAAGCCTGTGTCCTGGACTGGGTTTAGCATGTTTTGTTAACACTTATCTTCATTATGGTTATTTCTGCCAAATGTGTTCTGCTTTTCAGACAGTTCCAGACAGTTCAGTTTTCCTGAAGGGGAAGATCTGTTGGGCATTAGCTGTGGAGATAAATAGATGGTCACTAAAAATGTGAAAGGACAGAATTAGCATGTGATGAATTATTTTTGTATACACAGAAATTCTGTTATATTGGATTAGGTACAGGTAGCTGTGTTCTGCGTTTTAGATTTTTATAGCCCAAGTTTTTGTATGTGTTTCATACCGTAAACTTTAAAAAATGAGTCTTTTCTAGGATGAAGAATGGTGATGACCTGAGGGTGGGTCTGCACTGGAGAGAGAAGGTGCTACCAAGGTCCCTGAACAGCCAGAGCTGTGCACCATTAGGCTTTTAAACCCCAGCAGTGTCTTCAGGGTTGGGTGTATCAGGATCACTGAAGACCCTGCTTTTGGGGTTAGACAAGCAAAGCCATTTCAAAAATCTATGTCCCTGATGTGTGAGGTGTAGCTCTAGCTTTTTCAGTGATGTTTACTCATCAGGTTCTTCCAGCTGGGCCAAAAAATCAGAACTTCACACATTCATTCATTGCAATAACATACTTATCGGATTAAGATGGTCTGTTGGCTTCCTTGCAAGAAATTAAATAAAACTTATCTTCTTTGTCTGAAGCAGGATGGGAGAGTAATGAAATAGCTTTATTAGTTTTGTCAGCTTTGGAATCCATAAGGAATTTCCCTCTGTCAAATTAGTAGGGATGATGTTTTCCATTGTCGCCTTGTAGTGTGGTGAGAGCTACGCTGCAGGATCATTTGGTGATTTATCTAACCACACACATGGGGAACAGCACTTTCAAGGACTGAGTCCAGGCTGTATTTATCTTATGCCTTATTATGTGGTGATTCTCTTGGTCTCTTTTGTTCCTTTCTTCTTGTTCTTCTTAGAGAACTTGAACAGTATGAATGGATCAAATAAATCTGAGTTCACCTCAAAATCTCAGTGGAGCATGAGCACTGTACTGAGTCCACTCTATAATACAACAGAAAAGGTCTTGAAGTCACAGTTTAAACTCATGTCTCTCTGCATGTCAGCCTGAATCATCTGACACAGTTGGCCTACTCTGGCATAAAGCCAACCCAGTGAACCTAAAGAAAGTCTTAAACCTAATAAATAATACATAAACGTAACAAAAACCTCCCAAAAATCCCAAACAAACACACACCCCACAAAAAAAACCCAAACCCAAGAACCAAAAAAACCCCAAAACCCAAAAAAACAAAAAAAACCCCACAAAAAACCCCCTTCAAGAAACCAGAAACAAAACCAATCAAGCCCCCAACCCAAAAGACTTTGGGACCTCAATAATGCCAGTTATTTTGCTTCAGTATTTTTCTAACACTAAGATGCTTTAATTTCCTACATTATATCATAAGACGGAGGCACTAGAAATCTCTTCTGTCTGCTGACATCTTCCCTGTACTTCAACTTTGAGGAATTTGAAGCATCAAAAACTGTATGATTGGCTTTAGAAATGCAGAGACCTGCCTGAATGAGAGCTCTTGATTGCAGATTCAGAATTTCCAGCAGCTACAAAAATAATATAGTTTCTATGTTTTGTTTTTTTTTTTTTTTTTTGTAGTAAACAGAATTACAGTGAAGCATGCAGGCTCTTGTATAGTGCAGATGGTGTGATAAAATTTGAGATGCATGAAAAAAGGAAGAAGAATTTTTCATTTCAACTTATCAAAATAGTAAAATTATAATGGTATCAAGTTGTAAATGTTGAAAATTGTAGTATATTAATCTTTGAGTGTTTGTATATGTATATATGCATGCCTACATACTTTAGCTCACTGATTTGTCTTTGTGACTATGTAACAGCTGTACCTCTTTATGCTGTGATAGTAATGTAACCACAGATACACAACTTATGTCCAGAATTTCAGTCTGTAAAGTCAACTGGCATAAGTTAAATTCACTACTTCTAAATTAAGGTTATAATGACCTTAGTGACACTGTAGCTTTAATATTCTTTTATCTAAGAGGTACATTGCCAAACAAAGCACCTTTGAACTAGAGAGGGAACAAGAAAATCAGGAAAACAGTCAGAGTGCAGTATGATATTCTGGAAAGCAGTGTTCGAAGTCAATTTGAGGTTATAGAAGACAAGTAACTAAATTCATCTATGTGTTATGCAGCAAGGAGCTGGCAGATCCTTTGGTGTATAGGTGGGGGGCCACAAATTGGGGCAACAAAGTGATTTTAATTCTAACTCACAGCAGTGGTGAGCCTGGTACAGAAATATCCTGTGCTACTCTGGTATAGACATTTTCTAAAAGGATGTTGGAATGGTGGTACAGAAAAACTGTAAAATACCCTTTGGAGGCTGCACAATCTCTGAGAGGTAATTTGATTATAGTGTTTAAGTATCTTCAAGGGAAAAATACAGAACACTGAACCGATGGCTGGGAGCTGCAGACAGACAAGTTAAAATTAAAATGAGGTACAATATTCTTAAAAGTGAGATTGATTAACCATTGGAACAAAGGATGATTAACCATTGGAACAAAGGAAGTTCTTGAATTCTCATTGTATTGCATTCTTCAAATCATGGCTGAATGTCCTTTCTGAAAGTCAAACACAACTTATGGGACTCAGAGGGAAGTAACCAGCAGAATGTGAATGACTTGTTAGAAAAGGTCTGCCAGAACAACCACAGAATTTGCTCCCTTCTACTCTTCAGTTCTCTAACATGAAGCCATGTACTTCACAATTTCTCTCAGACAATTTTATTTTGGGATCACATCTCTCAAAATCCCCCTCACATCAGACAGCAAATTCAGAAACATTCAACTCATGTTCTCTAGAAATGACATCACATTTCTCTCTGATTAGTATTGTTGATATCAAAATACCCCTTGTACTGTTGAATGTTTCTTACATTGCCTCAAGGATGAGTATTAGTTACGATAAATGTATACATGATATAAAGGCTTTCTGTGCTGAGTATATCCCTCACAGACAGACTGAAAGATACAAGAGTCTGTATATAAAACTGGGTTGTTCAAAATCAGTGTATATCCAGGACAGTCTAATGAAAACCTGTTGGACTGTGGTGAAATCAGGAAAGCCCTGCCTCTATAAGTGAAATATTGCAATTCTATGCTCAAATCTACTTCTAGTATTTACAATTTATGTTGCACCTTATGACATTTAATTTAGGAAGTCCATTTTAGCCTAGGTCTATTATGTAAACACAGACAAACTTTTATATATTAGTACTGCTCTATACAAAGTCTTGGTGCATCATCACATATAGGACTGAAACAGGCCACTAATTTCATGACAGAGAACAAGTTACCACCCATTTTCTGAACTGTCTACACAAACCATCCTACTGAGTGTTGATAACTTAGAATCCCAATTACTTGGCCTTTGCTGTGGGCTAGGAGCACATATAGGGATAGTTGCCATGGACCAGTTGATGCATGGTTGCTTGCTTCCCTGCGATATCCCTGTTTTAAATCTGTATTTCTCTTGCCAGTTCAACACACCTGCAGGAGTTATTCAGCTCAGGAAATACCCATTTATGAATGTTCAAGTGAAACAGTGAAAATGAAACAGCTGATCACAGTAAAAAATGCTATGCTTTTTCTTCTTACTTCCTTCACAAGTAAGAGCTGCTGTTATAAAGAAAATTTATTTGCTAAAAGGTAATGGCAGATATTGAACAGAGATCACAGTTCATGAGCGTACTTCCTTGTGTGGATTCAGTTTTTCTATTTTTATTTGCAAAAGAAAATATTAAATACTCCATTTTGGACTGTTGTTCCTTTAAAATACAAAAAATATTTGGCAATTTTGCTGAACTCTTGATATAGATTGTCTTGGGAGAAAAGGAAGCAGCTGTAAAGGGTTGACAGAACTTGAATTATTGAAAAATATTATTGAAAAATCATAGCCTATAGAGTTATATAGAAAAGTGTAAATCACCTTGGAGCTGTCAGCAATGGTAAAAATATAATATTAGTAGCACCTATAGTCTTTGAAGAGATAATGGACAATGAGTGTTTATTTCTAGACAAACCTTCAACAGGACCTTCCCAAGCACATGAAACACTTCCAGCATTTTTACCATCTAATTTCTGGTTAAACTCTGAGAAGTGAGTCAGATGCTGTAAATGCATCCATTTAGCATGGTCAATCCATTTAGTGATCCATGTCTCAATGCCCAGATGGCAATCTGGACACCACAAGTCTGTAAGGGGCCCATATTGGCAGCAGTATATTTAATATCTTCATCACTGACATAGAGAGTGGGATCAAGTGCACCCTCAGTAAGTCTGAAGATGACAACAAGATGAGTGGTGCTCTTGACACACCTGAGCCATGAACTGAAATCCAGAGGGATCTGTACAAGATGGAGAAGAGATGCCATGCCAACCTCATGAGGTTCAATAAGGACAAGCACAAGGTACTGCAGCAGGTTTGGGATAACCACTGATATCCATACAGGATGGAGATGTACAGGTTGAGATCAGCCCTGCTGAGAAGGCCTGGGGGTGCTGGTGGGCGAGAGGCTGGACAGAAGCCAGCAACGTGCACTCACAGCCCAGAAATCCAACCTGGGTTGCATCCCAACAGTGTGGCCAACAGGTAAGGGGAAGGGGTTCTGCCCCTCTGCTCTGTTCTTGTGCTACTCCACCTGGAACACTGCACCGAGCCCTGGGGTCACCAGCACAGAAAGGACATCGACCTGTTGGAGTGAGTTCAGAGTAAGAGCACCAAGATGATTAGTGGGATGGAGCACCTCTCCTATTAGGAAAGGCTGAGACAATTGGGTTTGTTCAGCGTGAAAAGAGAAGGTTTTGGGGTGAGCTTAATGGCTTCTTTCAAGACCTAAAGGAGTTTATAAGAACCAGGATGACAGACTTTTCAGTAGGGCCTGTTGTGATAGGACAAGGGCTAATGGTTTTAAACTAAAAAAGGATAAATTAGGATTAGATATAAGGAAGATTTTTTTTTTATGATGGGCATGGTGGAACACAGGAACAGGTTACCCAGAAAGGTGGTGCGTGCCTCATCCCTGGAAACCTTCAAGGTCAGGTTGGATATGAACCAATATGTCTCTTCTCATATAGACAGACTAGATAACCTTTAAAGGTTCCTTCCAACCCAAACTATTCTCTGATTCTGAGATTGCACGATTCTATGATGATCTTTCTGCTCCATACCTCTTGTAAAGTACAAGCAAAAAACAGAAACAGCAAACTTTTTCAAGTTAGAGTGGACTGTATTTTTTTGAACTGATGGTAATCCTGTTTCATCTTTTTTTATATCTAATGTCTAAAATACTGTTTTATGGATGAATTTTGTTTCCTGATTCTCTTTATCCTCACAAAGTTGTTTTCAGATTCAGGCCTATTGCTAATATATTTTTTAAGGTATTGTACTACCATTTTATTATTTGGAACATATGTCCTAAAAATTCTTTTGAAATAACATTGACCTATTTATATCAAGTGCTTTTGTAGCTGCATTTTCAAAATACTGAGATCTAGAAATTAACTTTAAAGCCCCATTTGGCATGAATAAGAGGTATAAATAGCTGGCTTCACAGTTTGCTCTTTGTAAATGTTTAGATACTTCCCTACACCCTTTCAAGGAAGAGCCCCAGCAAATGGTGATGCAGGATTGGATCTTATTGGAGTATAAAAATAAGAGATAGGAGGAAATTCAGTTATAGTAATGGTTATATCATTATTTATGGGATTATGAACCTCCTCCTTTCCCAAATTCACATTCCGTTACCTTTTGTTACACAAGTGAAATGATTCAGTGAGGTCAATGCACTCTGGCCCAGAAGGCAAAAATGAATGAGGCTGGGGTTTTTTGGTTTCCATTTCACTTCTTGTAGGGGCTTTCCTTATTGTAATGTCTATTTTCTTGATTCCCCATGGAAGCCCACACTGGATAAAGTTTTATTAATAAATTTAAATGGACTTAGCTGCATAATACAGAGTCAACCTGCCCCTCTCAAAAATCATGAAAGTTGATCCATTTAATTTGAATAATTTCATAAGATTTAAAGACATTTTCCAAATGAGAAGAAACTGGAGTTTTCAGTCCTTAAAAATCCTAAACTGAAATTAGTGTTAAAGAATAAGTGTGTTCAGTTCTTCAGTATTCTTGAGGCACTATTGTCATTTCATGGTCAATGCCAAGTCTGTTCTGCTAATAATTTTTATGCCAATTATCATCCTGAGACTTATCTGGTCTATTACTCTCTCTCTAAAATAAAGATGAGTTTCACTGGCTTGTGTCAGATATGGTCCCAAGGAAGGGAATAGCTGAAGGCAATTTATCCCAGAACAACTTCCATCTGCTTGCTTTGAACACACAGGGACTTTCAGTTTCATGTTTCTCTTGATCAGGGACTGTTAACTCCATTGAAGTACTGTGATTTCCACAAATGGATGCCAAAATGAGAAGATCAAGCTAATTTTCTTTTATGATCCAAGCCTGGATCCGAGTTTAGGTCTTGAGTAGTATGAGGATGTAAGGCTCTTTTTCATTCTATTGTTCAATTGCTTTTTGTTTCCGCTTAGCTACCCTGTGCCTTACTCACAGATTTATGTTATAGATTTAGGTCACTTCCAGGGTTTTACATCTGGAAATAAAATGTTGCTATAAAATAGTAGCAGTCATGGGAAAGCCTATTTTAATGTCACAACATAAAAGCTGCATATATTATTTTAGTTCCGAGATAAAATGAGGGCTGGTGCTGTGAATCTATGATACAGTAAAAGAGCAGATGAAGAAGTTACATCTTGTTCTGGTGTCATATGAAACAACAAAATAGACAACTGAGCTGAGGATTTTCATTTCAATATCCAGGAAGCTTATCCATTTCAATATATGTGGAAATGTGGAGCATTCTTTACTTCTGTCTCACTGTGCTCTAACCTATATAGTCAAGGGCATGGTAAGAATTGAGAGAATGGAGTATTAATTTATTTATTCATTCATTCCTGTAAAACTTCTATTAAAATAACGTGCAGATACCACTGAGAGATATGCTCCATACCCCTCTATTTCTTATTGAGGTTTTTTTGTATTAAATATAGCTGCGCATGATATTCAGGTTACTGTGAAGAGGGATTTGCTTTAACAGATGAACAAGCTGAATCTCCGAGACACTACATTAGAAAGAGAAAGATTATTTGTGAGGTTCATTAATTTGTCTAAATGATGTAGTATTCATATCAGTGATTTACTGATAATAACTTAATTGCATATCCTGAACAATACTTATTTTGTACCTTCAAGTCATTAGACTGACCATAAGTGGCATCTTAAAAAATATGTTTACAAAGGCTTTTGTAGATAAACATGAAACAGTATCATATTTAAGAAAAATCACCAAGACTTGTGGTGTGGAATATATATTCTGTGTTCCTCAACTGATGTGCTTACAGAAGGGATTTTCTTCAAAGGCTTTATCACAGCCATAGCCATAAGCATGTACATTCAATTCACAGCTGCTTGTTGTGATCTAAGAATTGAATTTATATTGTCGAATGAAGTGTATGAAATTACTTCCCTAGTTTTATGGTTTGCTTTGATCCCACATTTAAAGAAAAGAAAACAAAACCATTCTCTCTGAACTAACCCCACATTTTAGTAGTAACAGTGATTAAAAAAACCCTTGAAGACACTTAATTTCACCCAGCCACACTTTTAAATTTTGCCCTGAAGTAATCTGACTCTTTTCTGCTTCACACCTCACAGTGTACATAAAGGAAAAGAGAAGACCTGCTCTAGCTCCTAAATAAGGGCCTCTGGATTTGTATTATGACAGCTAAGATGCTAATGGCAAGGAAAGACCATCATACAGAATCATAAATAGATCTGTAATTTAAAAATAAGGTGAGGGTGTTATGAGCTGGTACAATGATGCAACTCAGTAATTAGAATGATTATACAACAGGTGGCATTCAAGAGCACATAAAATCCTGTGCATCAATCATTCAGGAAAGGCAATCAAAGCAGTTAGTGCAAATGTAAGACAGAATATTAAAGTCTTAAAGCTGTGTTATAAAGGCTCAATCTATCTCAGTTTTCTTTTCTGTAAGAAAATTCAAAAAGAAAGAGTTGAAAGAGGATTTAAGAAAGGTTCACTGTAACTCTGGGGCTCTGTAGAGAAATCTTTACTTGGTGAACTGTTCTTGCCACAGTGATATTGTACAGATTTTTTTTCAAATAGCAATGTAAAAGATTGAAGTCTAAACATGAAGTCCTTAATTTATATTAAAAAATTATTTGGTTTGACTATTTATCTGAACCTAATCATAACAATTCTCTTTGGTGTTTGAACTAAGCCAAGACTGCAGTTCCATATTTGATAATAGCCCACAGAAAGAACAAGGCTCACTGACACTAATAAACATTCCTGAAATGCAAGAATAATAGACACTCTTAAAATGTTGCTAGTGCTCATGTAATTCTTTTTTCTGGACCTAAACTTCCTTCACTCTCTCCAGTTTCTCCCCCTACTTTTAACAAGGACTAGTTTTATTCAAGGAGTGTTTAATGACATAATTATTTCTAAACATAATAAGTACAAAATGCCTGGCATGGTAACAATCATATTATTGCAAAGAATGTTAATAGCTGCCATATCAATAACCTTCCACCACATTTAACAGAAATAATGTTCAGCACTATAGTGTCTGAAAATGGCACATTTTACCACTGTGTAAGGTGGTAGAAGACATCTTTTTTTTTTGATGAGCAGTCCTGTTCTGTAATGTTTGCCCTAGTGATCAGATCTTCTCTTGTACAGGTCTGCAGGGGTCAAGCTCAAATTATATGTCTATGTGTCTGTACAAGACGGAACAAGGTGAGGGCCGGCATATCCCAGTTTCAGAAAAATTATTCCCCTTGAGTTTATCTATAGTACAAAATCCATCTAGTTAACTTGAATGGATAGAACAGAAAGATTTGCTTTCACTACCACAGAGAGAACTGTAAAGGAACTTTGTTTTGTGCTTCTCCTTCTGCTGTTATCCTGTCCTTCATATATGTTTTCTTTTCTGGCAATATATGTTATGGGACTACCATTCAGTACTGGGTTTGGCTGAGATAGAGTTAATTTTCTTTGCAGTAGCTGATATGGATTTATGGTTTGCATTTGTGCTGGAAACAGTGTTGATAACTCATGAATTTTTTTGTTACTACTGAGCAGTGCTTGCACAGAGTCAAGCCCTTTTCTGTTTCTCACACCCCATCCCACTGCTGCAGAAGGATTTGGGAGGGGACACAGCTGACCTCAGCTGAGCAGAGGGGTATCCCACACCATATGACATCGGCAGGTAAGGGGAGTGAGCCGAGTGAGCGTGGGGCCGCCCATCAAGGCTAAACCCCACACCGCCTTACCTTGGGAAAACATACACGCAGCTGTTTCTGTTCCATGTGTTCTGGTCTTTTTTTATTCTGTGTCTTTGCAGCGCGCTTGCTTTGGGTGCAATGTAGATGTGCCCAGTGGTGGTGAGGGAGTGGCTCTTCACAGTGCACTGCCTCCCGTCTGCCGGGGAGCCAGCGCTGCGCCCGGCCGGTGCGGCTGGCAGCTCCATGCCACGGTAGCCAGCAGCAGCCCGTGACCTCCCATTCTCTGCTAATGCCTCTTGACATCTTCCAGACTAGCAGGCTAGCCTTAAAGAAAAAGAAACAAATAAGGAATAAGTAAATAAGGATAATTTGCTGTGTGAAAGTGCCTTGTTAAGAACAAAGAAACAAATAAATGGATGACCCTATAAGTTATGGATTATTTCTTTTATTTATCCATTCAAACGGGAGAAATTAGCATAAGATATGCTTTTCTGCATGTAAATTATTCTTAATAAATATTCTGGGAATAGTTTTATACATTTTGGAAGCTTGAAGTCCCCTAGTTATAAATCATCTACGTTCCATATGGCACAGGCATATTTTAAACAGTGTACCCACTGGAAAAAGCTGTATATTGTTTTTCTGAATGATTTTCCCTTGCCCCCTAAATTTATAAATCATGCTGTCACCTTCCTAAGTGGTTTGTGGTTTATTTTTTTTTTCTAAATTTTTGTCTGTCTGCAGAGAGGGGAGAAAAAGCAAGAGATTCCAGGTATTTTCCTGTAACTGTAGTATTTCAGCTGGTAAAAGTGATGAAAAGCTCACACTGTATTAAGTATTCAGCTCACTTTTCAGATCACCTGCATTGCTATTGAATACCTTTCCTTAAAACAAGTGCAAAGAGCATTTGATTGCCTACCTAAAAATAGTGCTTTTTAATGGAAAGTAGGAGATGCTGAACCTGCAACAGAGAGGGTAGGAAGCAGCTGGGGCTGTGCTGGCCTGCATGCAGCCACAGAGGATGCTATCAATAGAAACTTGGGTGATTTTGTCTGATCCCAAATGATTAGGCACTTATGACAGTCACAACCCCTGCCAGGTTTTAGCTCTCCTTCGGCAAATGACCTTCACGATTCCCTGTAGCAGGAAACCTTTCAGTATTACTAGAAAAAATAAAAGATTTCATTGATTATTATTTTATTTCAGCAGCTTACGTTTAATGAAATGCTCAGACTGCAGATTAGTGCTTGACATAATTATATTTCTGTCCCTTGGAAAGGATGCACGTATTGAAAAGGCTGATATATGCTTTGTTGGAATACCATGCAGCTATTATGGCATTACTTGTACAGAATGCATTGCTCTATCACACATTTTCTCCAGTTTCTCTTGCTGCATTAGAACCCTCTGCTTTCTGGTGCATGGGTTACAGAAGCTCTCAATTTAGAATTTTGCTCCTATTTTCATGTATAATGTACCCCATTTCTGGAAATGGTCCACAGTTTCATCTTAATGATTTTATTACCTCTTGCTTTATGAATTTGAATCATATAGAAGAATATATGATATTTTGATGATAAATAGCAAGAACATAAAATATTTTCTATTACACTTGTCAGGGATTACTCAGGCAGGGAGGATTGCCAGCTTCATATAAGTCCCAGACGTTGGAGTACTCTATAGCAAATTCAGCCATCAAAATCATACAGACACCCAACTTCAGATCACTTTTCTGAGCACTCTTAGAATGATGGCAGGTGCCTTTCATCTTTCCCCTGTTAACTGCCCTGTCTGAGCTTGTAAATTTGAACCCACTTATTTCCTAGGAACTCCACGACATCAGTAGCAAAATACTATATTTGTGAGCAAAGCCTTGCTAAAGACAATGGTGCAACAACTGCAACTGCATGGAAGGATAAGAGCTTTGCAATGCAGCCTAAAGCTGAAAAAGGGAGCAGACTCATAAAAGCCTGTGACCAAAAGCAATGGGAGGAGTAAATTACCAATTTATTCCATGAATTCAAAACAAACAAACAAATAAATAAATCCTGTTTTCCCTAACTCCAGCTCCTACTTTTGTGCTAAGATGTAGAATCTCTTACAGTTCACAACTATCATGAACAAGCTTTTTTTTAGGGAAACAAACCCTCCCCATCCCCAGGTCCCAAATGATAAACATTTGAGTTAATTAAAAAATTCCTCACAATTCCATAAGAAAGTAAGAACGAGGACAATGACATGGTTCCTACTTCACAGGAAGTAGTTTGACAACACCTGTTGATGGGAAGTAGAGAATAAATATTTTTTCTCTTTGTTTGCAACCTTTGCTTTATTAAGCTGCCTTTATCTTGGCACATGAGGTTTTTCTCAATTTTATTTTCTCCCCTGCCTTGTCCTGCTGAGGAGGGGAGTGATAGAGTTGCTTGGTGGGCAGCTGGTGCTCAGCCAAGGTCAAACCACCACAGTGTTGTAAGAAAAGAACCCCACAGACTAATCGAGGGGAAATAAAAGAATTCATAGCCTGCCAAAAGGTGAAAAAGGCTAGAAAGGGAGAATACTTCAGCCTTAGAAGCAGAAAGAAATCTGTAATGAAATAAAATATATAAAAAGGTGCACACTTCATAGGAAAAAAATGACAAATCTAAAAGTTCATACGCTCTAAAAGATATAAAAATCCTTATGCTAGCAATTATAAGATGAACTGAAAACAAAATTCTCTTTCTTCTAGGTTACCAACAGTCATTTTGAGACTGTCACTATGCATTTTAGTATATACAGTCTCCTGTTAATAGTGTCTGCCTGAATGAATATGTAGTAGGAAAAAAAAAGAAGAAAATGAAAAATGGTAGGTCCTGAAGCTATTGTGTGTTTCCAAATCTTAATTTTTGTGGATTTCAGAATTTTGGTCAGATATGTATCTAGAAATTATCTTCTCCCTGAAAGGGATGAGAGGAAAGATACCAACCCAAGAATTACGTAGGTTGGAACTAACCACCCGAACAGAAAAACAGTATTGGACATTTACAACCCACCTTGTGTTTTTGCTACAGTGTGCTGTCCCTAAGTCAACATGGATGGATAAACCCTGTGTGCTTCCCCAAAACATTCTCTCTGCAGGCAAATGCACAGGTTACAAAGGCTCTGATGGTGTCTGGTTCTTGTGCATAATAGTATTGCTTAATTATTACAGGAGATTATCTCAGTGAAGAAATCAAAGCTAAAACATTGATCTCCTGAGATCCAGTGACCTGTCACTGGTAATCTTTGAATTTTTCTAATCAAAACAACAGCAGCAGCGTGAAGCAGGTCTGTGGTGTTACTGGAGGACTTTTGCACTCTCTGTCTCTTTAATACTGTGCACTCACAGCTTCCACTGACTGTAACTAGCAAGGGCACACCTGTGGCTTGGCAGCCCAGTGCTCAAACTATTCTGTCTGCACTCTTTATCTCAGCAAGCTCCAGACAATGCCTTTGGCTTTACTTCCTAAAAATGGATCTATTTACTTCAACTCTGGATGTTACTTGGATTCTTGACATTATAGCAACTCTCCCCTAGCTCCTTATAGAGCTCAGCAGCAACTGGATGTCCAATTAGTTATCTCCTTGTTGGATACATGCTTTGAAGAAAGCAAGCAATGATCGTTAAGGGGTATATTGACTCCATTTTGGGATTCAGATTCCCTTGCATTTGAGCTGAAATAGTATTTATTGAAAGGTGCTTGATTATTTGCTCTACAAAAGACTAGCAAGTTAAGGTGACTTGAAATAAAAGTTGTCCAGTATGCTTGAATACGGCGAAAATTAGTAGGGAAATAATCATGCTGCGTAGTTACTGTACAAGCAAATAAGAAAGAATTTGTCTTCTTTCATCTAGGATTTCAAATACACTTTCAAAAAAGAATTTGCATAATGTTATATGAAATGACTAAACTTTCCACAATAGGAATGTCTGTACTCATGTTGTTTTTAGCAACTTTCCCTCACTTATTTTTTTGGTAGATGATTGAATCACAGTTAGGTCCATGAAGGAAAGAAGAGGATTATCTTGCTGGTATAGCAAGAGCTATACATACTCTAAGTATACATTGAGTTTTGTCCACCTTCATTCAAAGATCTTATGGTCTGCTTGGAGTTCAGTAGCTTTTATTACAAATCAGATCTTTATTTTGCTTAAAATGGCACAGTAACATTATGGCCTGCTCAGTTATAACTAATGTCTATACTCGTAATCTAGAGCTGGAAGACTCCACAATTGTTAAGCTATTTCCTTGCCTGAAATATGCTGTATATATGATAGACAACTATTTAAACTAATCTGGTACAAATTGAGATTAGCTGGCATTGATTTACAAATAACAAGAGAAATCGCACTTATGGTACGCCCTTGTGTTTGTGGGATATAGCCTTCCTTCTGAATCAGAAAACAGGTTCTTATTATTAAACAGTTTCTCTTGTGGATCGAAAATTACTCACTGCAGAACACCATCACAGCTGTGAGTCTATCTGCAGTTGGATAGAAGTCTGTTCTGCCAGATAAATGTCAAGGCCTGAATAGCCCTTTTGTGTCAAAAACCCTTCTGGGTGGAATATAGAACAGGTTTTGAACAGGAAAGGAAAGTATTTCAGGCCAGATGGTTAATCTGATGGAGTTGTATTCTGACAGAAGGAAAGAGTAGCATTGTGTAGTTTAGCAGTTATGCCAGGGAGAGAAGAAAGCCCTTCTGCTAAGTTAATGGAGGTCCATGATTGTGCTGGACTCTAGGGTAATATGACAGTTCCTAATAATACATAATGGGAAATGGCTAATATAGTATGATAAAGTTTTCATGCTGTTTTACTGTTTCAGCATTTTCTCACTGGCAATGGCTGAGAACCATATTCTGGCAAACAATTTCTTATTATTTGAAGTGTATATTTCTACCTTCATATGTGTGATCAGGGTTTGGTCGTCTTAATCTGTTCTCATAATTTTTATGAAGTATGTCTCCTTCATATGAAATTCTGGGGAGGGGTTTCCACTAGACTGTAGAGCTAGAAAGGTTTTTATTCATTCTATGGAAAAGATTGTAACTGAAGCTACTGCTCCTATTTTTGTGTGTCTAACTTGTCATCCAATGCAACAATTTATAGTACTCAATTAGGGATCAACAACTTATGTTGAAAGAAGGTAAAAGCCTGGTCGAAAGACTGGTTTAGGATTTTAGCTAAAGGGCTAAGAAAGCCACAGCATCATGGGTAAAGAGGCAGAGAAAGGCAGCGACATGCTGAGATCCTCATTTCTAGCTATCTGGGCCTTTCAGAAAGGCTGATGCACTTGCTGATAAGACACCTGTGGTTTCTGAGAGGCAGTGTCTTTTGGTCCTCACTGATATTACTCTTTAACCCCTCTGATGTGCAAGTTAAGAAAGAAAAATGCAGGCTGGCATGCTGCCTCAAAAGATTGGCAACTTTCTTGTCAAAGAATGGTCCTTGAGAAACAAGGACCTTGTTTATATGTTGGTGTTTTATTAGTACAGAAAATGAATGTAAATCTGAAAATAAAATGCATGAATAGCAGGTTTCATTACAGCATCATAAAAGAATCTTGATGAGAGAGCTCAGTGGATTGTATTTGGAATATGTCTGTGGTGAGAACACAGGAAAGGAATTTATTTACAGAATATTTAGGCAGTTTATGGAACTTCTAATTAACCTCTTCATCTGTAAATGTGATTGATGGTTTTGAAGACCAAAGTCATTTGAGAATAGTGTATAATATTACTATGGTACCACTCATTAAAAAAAATAATCTCAGTGTCTCCTTTCAGTGTCTTACATCTAACATGCAGGTCATATTCTTTTGACATGTGATGTGAATTGTCAGAACGAGAATTGAGTAAGAAACAGAGATGAAGGAACAGGAGTTTTTTAGTATGTAGATGCAATTTAAAAACAAAAATAGATAAAATGTAAAGAAATCTGGAAATGTAGACATTAGATTTTTCAAAGCACCCCAGAGTTAGTTCTGTGAGTATTCACTATCTTATTAACTGAAATAAGGTAGTAAATTTTAACTCTTCTTTCAGATCATATTTCAAAATTATCAAAACAATTAAAATAAACAAGTTTATCATATCTGATAGACATAGTGATTTCCTGATACATTTCCCCATAGATTACCAATGCCAAAAGCTAGTTTCAGAATTGTGGGAGAGCTCAGGTGGGAAAGGACCTCAGGTGATTTCTAGTCCAATTTCTGGCACAAAGCAAGGTCAGCTATGGTATCAGACCAAGTTACTCAGAGCTTCATCCAGCTATGTGCTGGAAACCTTCAGTGATAAAGAGTGCACAAGCTCTCTGAGGATGACCTGCTACACTGCTTGGTACACAGAAAAGACATTTTGTCTTACATCCAGTGGGAATCTCTTTAATTTTCAACTTATGACTGTTACCTGGCTGTCCACCATGCACAACTGAGAAGATCCTGGCATATCTTCATCCTGATGACCTTCTCGTGGTCTGGTGAACTCCTATTTGGTGCTCCTGGAGCCACTTCTGCAGGCTCAGCAAGGCCCATTTCTTCAGCCTTTATTAATAAGGGAAGTGCTCCAGCCCCCTTCACTGTCTGGCAGCCCTCTGTTGAAAACTGATTCCATTTTACTAAAGTCTAGCTGGCACTGGATGGATCAAACCCAGATACACTATTTAGATGTGCTCTCATGAGTGCTGAGTTCAGGTGGATGGTTCCTTTCTACTCTCTGTGGGTTGACAGACTGTTAATACACCCCTGGTGTGCTGTTGCTTTTCCTTGCTCAGTCCACTGTTTGCCTCCATGACTGGGGCATTTCTGCACACTTATGGCCCAGACAGGCAGTCAGATCCTTGCCTCTATAACTGCAGGGGGTCCTTCTTTCCCAGCTGCAGGACTTGGTGTCTGCCTTGTTGAATTTTTTCAGGTTGTTGTTGTTCTGTTCCTCCAGCCTGCCTGGATCACTCTGAAAGGCAGCCTGCCTTTTGCTATGTCAAAATTGTTCCCCCAAATCTAGAGTTCTCTGCAAAATTGGTGTGATAACAGTCTGCTTCAGATCACTGATAATGGTATTAAACAGGACTCATCTTCTTGTCTATCCATCCAGACTGTGATGTCCTACCATGATTATGTGAATACTATGTGAGACAGCCCTGCCATGGACAAAGTAAATGACGACCACTCCTCTCTCCTCATTGCCAAGTGCTCTGTGAGTTCACAAGGCTATGTGGATTTGTTCTCAGTAAAGCTCTCTAGAATGATCAATTACAGAAATTTTTACACTGATCAGGAAAAGTTACTCAGAGGCCAAGTCAGAGTTATTAAACTGCTAAAATTATATGCAATCTGCTCACATTACACTGTTGATCATGATTGTGATCATGATCCCTTTCAGTAGAGATACTCTCTAAAATGTGATAAACACTGCTTTTGTGACCTGTCTTACAGACACATGCTTTGTACCTTGCAATGGACTTGTAACAATAAAGTTTGTATCAAATATGAAATAAACAAAAATCCAGATACTTTACTTTCTGGCATTAGTTAAGGCTTATCCATGCTGCAACAGGATGAACTGTAGGTGCCTGCAAAGTGGTTACTCAAAGGAGGTGCATGTGAAGCTGTTATTCAGAGGGGTGCTTCAGTGAAAAGGATGTCCTCAGACATTTATGAGATTGCAAAATGTGCTTTCATCATCTCAAATGCACACTGACAGTTTATTATTTTCTTCTAGTTGTGCAGGTTTCAAAGTAGCTCTGCTGAAACATGCTATTATATCTGTGGAACTGTGTCAATAAGGTACATTTGCTATAGATTTAACACATAATTGTGGCTTTAAAAACAGGAAAATGGAAGACTGGTGTCCTTTCTAGAGCATAATAATTGTACCATCATGGCTTATAGTTGAATCAATATTGCTTCTAGAACCCATTATATGAAGTCCACAACATTTCAGCAGATTGTGGACTTCACATAATAATCTTCAAGGAGTAAAAAACCGCAACATAGCTAATATAATTATAATTAAAAATTAGTTAAGTACTGCTTGTTTACCAGGTATAAGGTACAGTGAGAGCCTTGGGGAACTGGAGATAATTGTGTGGTCAAAACTATTCTGATCATGAATAAGCTGTTAACTTGTTATCATCGGTTAATTTATTAAATACTTCGGCATTTGTTTAATGACCTGTCTAAATTAGAATGCTACCAACAGGAAAATATTAATAAATCCTATGTACAGAAAGGATTTTATGCCATTATTGAGTTCTTTCCTCTTCTGTGTAAGAGTTTTTATTTTCTCATGTGAATTTCTCCTGCTACACATTTCTTTCAGAAACAAGACATGAATGGTACTTACATCACAAATAGCAACAGAACATTGAGTTTTATGTATTTATATGACAGGGCCCTTGCTGTGTTTTTGTATTGAGGATTTTGACATTAACTGAGTCAAGTATATCAGCACAGTGGCTATGTTTCTGCTGTCAAAATGCAGATTTAGAACTGTTTAAAAATGTGGGAAACCAGCAACAGCCTTACAGAAACCTTGTCTATATTTATTTCTATCTGGACAGAGAAAGCAGAAGATTTACCAGATTCTGACAGATGCAGACACTGAATTTGCCACACAGATTCAGAATGAAGGTCTATTAACCTGTTCCTGGCAATGGACAGTACCACCTGTTTAAAAAAAATATGAGAGAAAACAAAAGATGACAGTGGATATTGGAAGAAATCTTTTCCCCCTAATAGTTTAGCAGTTCCTCCTATCCCAGCAGACTGGTACATAGAGGCTGAGGTGTAGCTAGTACATCCAGATGATAGGGGGAAAGTTTATATATGAGCTTTAAAAGATTAGAGGGAGCCTGTGATATTTGAGAAGATCTTACAGTTGAAATTTAACTTGTAACTACAGCTATAAAAGGTTGGATGTTTTCATGAAGGATACTTTGAGCTCTGGTGTATGAGAACATGTCTAGCAAAATTTCTGATTAGGTTTTTATTCTACTGTAACTGATATCATTATTATAATGTTTTTACAGGTTTGATCCTCTGAAACCTGGCTGTTTTATTAGCATCAGCAATAACTTTCAGTAGGAGACTCCATAGTTTAATTGCTGTTGGGTGAAAAGGTTTTTCTGTTAACAGATAGATGTTTCAGCCTTTCAATTTTGTAAAATTCCCTTGTGTTCTTCTTTCATGAAAAAGGATACTTAGCAAAACCCCATCTAATTTCTCTGAACTATTAATTTAATTTAGTCATTTTTCTGCTTGTCATTTCTAGAGGAAAAATGTTTCAATTTTAATTTTTCCCCTGCTTCTTCAGTTATGATTCACTTTACACAACCTCTCTATTTATTAATTTTTTTTCCTTGAGTCATGACGACCAGAGAAATTATTATGTTTATTGTCTTTGACTTTCATAAGTTAAAACCCCCCAAGCACTATGGACTGTTTTGAATAAACAAGGTGATCAAAAAGGCTTACCTGCATGATTCCAGATATGTATCTTAGATAGTAAATCTGAGATTACAGGAAAGGCTAGCAGTTTTGTCCTGTACTTGGTAAACTCATCCATCAGTGATCAGGATTCCCTACTGTTGACCTGCACCAATTTAGGATCACATAAAGATACTAAGATTTTCCAGTGTCAATGCCTTTGTAGCCTTTGGTAAAACTTGTGAGATGCTAGTGTCAATATGTCTATAGCAAAACATGCTATAATCAGAAGAAGGACACTTATTTTTATTCTTCTAACTTTTGGATACATCAATTTGTGCAGTAAATGCTTTATGAGCACCTGAAAGCAGGCTGCACTACAAACAGAAGCATGATGTGTACCACTAGAATTCCATGTATCTTTCACAGGAGATAAACTTGGGAATATTGGTACAATGTGGAAAATTAAATGTATACTTCTATTTAAAACGAAGGAGGCCATTACTTTCCTAGTCAAATTGTTTTATTTCAGAAGATATTTATGTAAGGTTTAGTGCTTTCCATTGGTATGCTTGTCAATTCCAGTTTCAGCTTTATTCCTTTGTCTTTTCCAGTGTATTCGTGTTAGCCTAGTTTTTCTAAGATTGTGTAGTTAATAAAATATTTACAAACAAAAAGGATACAGGACACAGAAAAGTCATATTTATCCATTGTACATTAGAATTATTGATACAGATTTGAAATACTTCAGTTTTTACTACTTTGAAACCTAGTTAAGCACTGAAACATGAGTTTTATTATGGCTGGTTTATGCATATGTATATATTAATAGAATAGGTTTATCATAACATGAATGATGGAAAGGTGACATAAATCCCTCATTAGTCATAGTTTTATTTTACATTGTAATGCATCCGCTACAGTTTTCCCACATGTCTTTTTCTTGTAGGGATAGAACACATCTCTGAATCTCTTTCAAGGCTCATTATATTGATTTGAATAAGTGAGATTTTTCATGGTTATCATCGCAAAATCTTTTTTTGGGGTTCATAATACTTTACATGAGCACATAAACTATTTAATATTTTTCCTTGTAAGGTATCAGATACTAGCTCTATACCTATACCTGTGAATCCCCAGTCCTTTCCAGATAAGCAGTGTGCTCTCATGGCCAAACTGCAAAATTTTGCATGCACTTAGCAAGCATTGTATCACCCAGCAACCACTGGTCTGTCAGAGAGGGGCATATTAAGGGTTTAATATTGAGAATGTTCCCATTTCAACTTCAGCCAAAAGTAGTGATATTTTGTTAAAATTCTTGGCGGTTTAAAAATTTTGATGCAGAATAAAAGGAGACCATGTTTCCTTTCCATGCTACCGCTCATGTAAAAAATTATGTTTGATACAAATTTTGACTTTTGAGGCAGCATTATGCAAAGAACAGAAATTGTAGGGAAATTATGCAACACTAAGTGAGACAAGAAATGAGTAACACACCACAAAACAATTTTTAGTAAAGAACTTTAAAAACTTTAAAAAATTATTAGGATGAAGATAAACTATCTTAGTGAATTTGTACTAAATGAAGATACAGGTAGAGAGATTTGGTGATGTATTACCTAAAATAAAAAAAATACACATTCTTAGGTATGAGAAAACATGCTTCATAGGCAGTTTATAATATTCTGCATCCCATTGCCCCTAATGATAAAGTATGAGACTTTTTAGAGTGCAGGCACAGGGGAGCCACCATTGATCTAATTCTTGTGATGACAGTGATCTTATCACTGTGTGTACCAGATGGAGGAATGCTCAGCATTTGGAGCAAGGTCAGGAATCTTGGAAGCAAAAATGTTGGGTCAGCAATAAGAGTTGTAGTATTCATTATCCCTTTACAGCTTCATTAGGTTCTACATCTGCAATAATTGCAACTTGTAAAGCTCTTTTCTTCATTCATACCTAATTTCCAATTTTTACTCAAATATTTTCACTGCTTTTTTTTGTTACAAAAGTATGGTTTTGTCAAAAGCAAAAAATATAAAGGAATTTATATATTTGATTTAATATGTAACATTTTTTTGTGAGAAGTATTTTCCAAAAGAGAATTATTCCAATTAAAAAAAAAATTCCTGACTGATATTGAGATACTTATTTTGACACTACCTGAAATATTTTGCTACATAGTTATTTAATTGTGAATTATTGAATGTTCTATATCTTCATATCTTTTGACTCCAGAAGTAATGCCCATAGTTTGGACCAAGAATGTATTTTTGCACATTGAGGAGATAAAAATGCCATGATTTTTCCAGATTTTTTGTCATTCTAAACACTGTGAGCCATTCTAGGCATTACATGACTATTGAAACAATTTGTAAATGGTGGATTATTGTACTTTCATCAGTCTTTAATTACTCAGAATATTTGTGATAAATTTCACATTAAAAAATGAAAACAACAAAAATTATGATGATTTATACTGCTTAGCTCAGAAAGAGATTATTATCTCGTATACAGGATTTTGTCTCTGAGGGGCATTTAATAGTGCACAAATACACAGTGAATTGCATAACTTTAAGATTGTCAAGTCAAGAAGATTAGCTAACTTCAGTTTGATTCATTAAGATCTTTGTGGTGCTCCTGACTGAGCCTTGAAATATGCCAAGACTATGCCACAGGGAAGGAAACTTGCATAGTAATTAGGTGAAAATTTATTTTCCTTCTCTAAAAATTACATATACGTATTTTTATTATATTACCTTCTCAATTTATTTTCTAGGCTTTTAATATTTTCAAGGGCTTGGTTCTTATTTGCTTATGAGACAAGATTTTTGATAAATTAGCTGTTATAAAAGCTCTGTGTTTAGAATTGTTCCTTACAGAAAAAAAAAAAAGAATTCTCTTTATTTGGTACAGTAAGCATCCTCAGGAAAGCAATGGTGTGTACAGAAAGATTATAATGGGATGACACCTACATCCAATTTTGTCTGACATCTTTATAACAATGTGTCACTTGTCACATCTGTTTGAACATGCAGACCTACATGTGTATCAACACCACTGATGAACACAAAAGACTTCAAATTTAAAAATAATTTGTCTTTACAGCCAGGCTCACTTCACTACAGGGATGTTGCAGTAAAGATTTGAATTGCAGTGGGAGAGAAATTAGAAAAAGACTAGTAGACCTGGTTTTGTGCTGGAAACAATATTTCAGAAACTTAGAATTTTTTTTACACTGTTGCCCTTCTATCTCTTCACTCTAAATGTAACTCAAATTTTCAAAACTGATGCTCTGGACATGCAGGATTTTAAAGGTACAGAAGATACTATTTTCAAACATGCAAAACTGGACTCCATGAGAATGCCATTTATAGACATTTTCAGTTCCAGAGTGCCTGAAAAATCTTCCTTGAGTTAGGCATATAACTGGGGAAAGGAGAATGCAAATGACTCTTACAGGCACAATGAGCAGCTTCTATTTTCCTGTGTCCCTGTATGACAGTATCACTGGGACGATCCAATGTTCCAAATGAAACATAAGCACCAATTCTCTATCCTGTCTTATAGAAGATTATTTTTATTCTTCTGTATTATGCATTTTTTTCTTAATGTGAGCTGACACATTTATAAAGGGAAACAGCCCTCTGGATAAGCTAACAGCCACCAGAAAAGGTGAATGTGAGTGTCTGTAGCCAAGTCCCTTCCCTCAAGGCTCTTATCTTGCCAAAACCAACACAGCCCAAATATGAGAGCATCCTGATTTGCCCTTCAAAATGCTTTTAAAACCTTTGGTCTTTTATACCAACTTCAGAACACTTCTTACATTATCGCTGAGTTAAAAGCCACTGCTTGAGATTTGTACAACAGAACATTTCAATTTCCTTTTGTCAGCCTGCCATGCAGCTGACTTCATGAGCCCAGGTTAAATGCCAGGGCTCTCCACATAGGGGGACCTCAGTGCCTAAGAGTGAAACTGGCTTTTCCTAGCAAGTGTTAACTGGTCATTGGAAAATGCTGACGTGCTAAAGCGTGACCTTATCCCAGTCATGCAAACATTTAGGAGTATAACTCATGATCAGAGAAACTCACAGCTGCCAAACCTATCCTACATCTCAGTGTCAAAAACAGGTCAGACACTTATTTTAAAAGGAAGACAAAAAGGTGAAGAAAAAATATGTTTACATTCTTCAGCAGATACATTACTGAGGCAGCAGATCAAGTAGAGAACTGTAGGTTCAAATACTTATGTATCTCCTGTATAGGAATCAGGGATTGACACAAGTAATTCCTCTCTGCATTCCATTCCTAAGAAGCAGAATTATGTCTGGATTGCCACTTCTGTCCTCATCTCACTGAATGATTCCACAGATGATGAGGACAGTCAGTCAAGAATAGGCTAAAAATAGAGCTCTCACACATAGAAAGGAAAATAATTCTCTATGGATATTTCTGACAGTCATGTATGATGCTGATTATTGTCTAGTTACAGAAAAAGATGGAAGTGAGAAAGTAGTCAGCCTAGATCACATTTGATGTACTAAAATTATTCCCAAACTGAACTGCAGGTTTGTGTTCCACACCAAGACTTGGAGTGCACTATTGAAGCCTGGATTCTGATTTTATAATCTCCTTGTTGCAGCTGCCACTCAGTCTTTCAAATCACATACATCTTTGATGTCAGATCATTGTTCCATTAAGGTGCAGCTCACTGCTTTTTTCAACTCAATCTCTTTTAATCTTGCAAATCAAATAAAGCTCAGTAATGCAGATAATATGTCAAAAATGTCCTTACCTCATTGACATTCCCAGTGGAAGCCTACTTTTGAAATAATTTCTCAGTTAAGTTCAGACATGTTCTGTAAACCATGAAACATCATTGAGAACTGCTTAGTGAGCATCAATTAAAGGAAAAAGATGGCCAACAGGTATCATAATAATAGTGAACTGCAGGGTTTTTATGCAGTAGAATGTACATAAAAATAAAGTAAAATTTCATGTGCATGCTTTTATTGCTAAATATCACTTCATTATAAAAATAATACCAGATTGTATTTCTAGTGATATACCAGTGGGCAGAATAATACTTAACTAAACCTGCTTGGAAAGTTTTAATACTACAAGTAAATGATTGTTGCAGGTCTTTAAGCAATGCAGCCTATTATGGGATTTATCCTTAGCGGTAAATATTTCTGCTGGCAATTTGAAGACATAAAAAAGCCTTCACCTTGATATAACATCATATGCATATCTGAGGTGCCAGCAGTTTTTTCTAATGTGCATCTGTGAAGCAAGATTTAGATAGGAGGGACATAACAGGCTCTAACTCATATAAAGGTGTCTGAGCTTAGTGGACCAGGAAGACAGTGAAGACTTGGGAACTCTGCTACTGAATGGTACTGAAATGAGCCTCTGATTGTGTTTATGCTGTGACATATTCATGGCATGTTTACATATTTAAAATGACATACTGAATATAGAAAAGGAATATATTGAAATCACATAAAAAGTGACAGCTAGATTGTATTTCTATTATAGGTTTTTTTTTTCCTTTATCAGTGCAGGAAAGGTAGATTTGACAGGTACAAAGTTTTACAGCACCTAATCCAGGTGCAAAGTCAGTGTCAGTTGAATGCAGATGTCACAAAACCACAGTTGAGGCTGGATGGGCCTCTGGGACTCATTTATCCCAACCCTCCAATCAAGCATGGCCAGCTATAGCCAGTTTTCCAGAACTGTATTTGGACATTTTGGAATGCCTCCAATGACTGAGGCTCTACAACCTCTCTGGGCAGCCTGTGTCAGTGCTTGGTTACCTCCACAACAAGCAGTGATTTATTTCTGACTTTCAGATAGAAAATGATCAGATTTGTGCTGGATTTTCTGTCCCAAACTCATCTTCTGCACAAAGCCTGATGGTGCTACAAGTCTCCTGAATCCTTATACTGCCCTAATTATGATATGCAAGTTTTCATAGCCTTTCTGGTCAAAAGACTGTCCTTCTTCTTTCGGACTGAAATACATTCATGTTGTATTATTTAAAAATGTAAGGACAACAGAAAGAAAATAGATTGTGAACTATAAAAGCTAGAGCAATCAAGACTCAACCATTTAAGTCTTCTTCTTGATAGGACAGGGTTAACAATAACAGTATTATTGCAGTATTTAGTCCTGACTAAAGTGTTGTTGTTTTCAGCATGAAGATTTCTGTCATTTGAGCAAAGAAAAATCATCTTGAAACTAGCTAGAATTTTCAAGGAATCATATTAGTTGACCTATAAGCCTTACTCCCTAAACGTATTTTGATTTTTTTTTTTCTTTTATGTAGCTGAATGCTTTCCACATGGCTCCTGTTATGTGTGCTGATCTTGCTGTAAGCTCCTTTTGGTTCATCAAACTACTGCCCAGTAAAAGCACACTCTGATGCACAAAGTGACAAGTGGTGGAATGCTCACCCTGGAAAACGTATTTTTAAATTTCTTTCTATATATACACTTTTTGAAGGATGGAATAGTATTTTTCTGCAGCAAAGAAATTCAGGGAGACATGGTGCTTTTATTTTATTCAGTTATTTTTTTAAAATCAGCTTGAAATGATAAATATATACTCAGTGTCCAGTGATCCATCATCCAGTGGCACATACTGCAGCAAAATGTACTTCCAAGAGGGACATGGAAGAGCAAAAGCAGGAGTGAAGGGAGACTTAGCTCAGAGGTAGTAAATCACTTGTAAGTTGTTCTGGTGGTTTTGCAGATCTGGCAGGGCAGATATAAATGTGCTGTGCAAAATCTTTCCCTGTGATTTGCCATAGAAATTCCAGCCATGCTATTTGTTATATTTGCACTGTGAAGCCATGCAGAGGTATTAACATATCATATTTCAGGCGTAAGTAATGAATTGAGATGCAGTTGACATAAAAGCAGAAGATCTCTTTTTGGAAGCCACAGAAACTGAAAAAAAAGTCAAGTGTTTAATTTTAGATAGGCCTATAGACAGAAAATCAGATTTTTAACCATTGTCCAGTCGTTTCTTACTTGATATTGTTTTAGGGCATATTTACCATAAAAGTGAAGCATAAAGTAGCTGTAGACTATAGATTAGGTAAAGCAGTTAAACTTACCAGGGAGCAGAGATCACTGTGGAAGTATTTGTCTTCAGTAATAGTTATTAAAAAGCTTTAAAAACATAGGGGGTTTCAGGTACTTATGCTGATCTGGTGTTAACTGGACCATGATGCTTGTTAGTATAGTTCTAACTTTTATCTCAAATATTTGCATGTATTCTTTTTTTTTTCTATCTCTTTTTAGATACTAATTATTATTTTTGTTCCATTTAACTTCCAAAAGAATAATTGTACTTTTGTTTACAAAAGTAAGACCTTTCTCTTGTGCCATTATTAATAGCTAAGTGACTTAACTTAGAACAAAACTAATCCCGTTTCAAAACTAAAAATTAATTCATAAAACCAGCACTTAAAATTGAAACTATATTATATATAAAAAATCCTGTTCTAACAAGAGAGTGGCCTTATGTGAAAAAAGATGTGCTGCCTATGTAGGAAAAATAAAAATTATTATTTGATAAATCTGGGAAAATACTGCAAGAAACAGTTGTTTTCCAATTGTCACTTTTGTTCTGACTGTACTAAATTCTCCTTTATGTACACCTCCTACAAAAAAGAGGTTGAACTGAATTGGTACTATAAATATTGCAGAAGCAGAATTTCAATGTATATTAATTGGTATATATTTAATTTAGATTTGTGAGTTTATATAAATAGACAGTCACAAGTGAGAAATTCTTTTGTAATTTAGAATATATCAGACTTCATACTGAAGAAAAGAAGATGTTAATGAAATACATTTTCTCCAGAAGCTGGGCTGTGGACATTTTAAAACAGAAAATATATTACTGCTCAAACTTGTTATTGAGAACTTTTAGTTTTAGTTTCTCATGATCAGACAGTACTTGAAGATTAAAAGAAAGATAGTGAAATCAAAAAGCATGCTTGGGAACTCTTCTTCAGGAACATTAATATAAACTGTAAAAGTCTGAAGAGCTCTCTAGCAAATTTCTGATCTACTGTCTTGATTACAAATGAAGTCCTAAATTTAAAAAAAAAAGGCAGAGTAAATTTTTTAAGTATTATAAATGAAACTTGTCTGCATACAGATGTTGAAGGTCTTTTTCACATCCTGATAAGAAATACCAATCATTGTACCAGGATGGAGTATAATTTGCAGAGTACCTTAATACTGCACCAATAAAGAATCACAGATGTTAATAATCAGGATAGTGGCTGGAAATATATTTCTTTCTATTTACAATAGAAAAGAATTAACCTTACTGTGATGTAAGAACATCAAGAGTATAGAATTTTATTGTTGGATGTTAATTTGGTAAATTTATGTTGAAAGCAAACACTAGCACAGCTTGGAATATATTTTATCATGTGCAACAATTTTCTTTCATGCTTATTATGTGCTTATGAAGCCAGATTTGTGATAGAACTAAAAGTGGAATGTACGATGATTCTGCAAGTAGACCAGAAATTTCTTGTTATGTTTTAAATTAATTTCTTTCCTGTTTTTGTGAATCTTGCGACTTATGATATGCATTGGAAAGTGAATGCTAAAGAGAATAATTGGTTGATTGTTCATAATACTGTCATCATTAGATAGAGGTGGTGTTCTATTAATGAAATGGAAGATATATACTTTTTGGAAATACAATTTAAGATTACTAATGAACAACAACTTGAAGCACTTCAAGTATTAAAGTCATCCATTCTTTCCTGAGTTTGTGTAGTATTTGGCTCAGCAATGAACACTGGATCTTCCTGGTGCATTATGGAAAGAGAATAATTAAAAATGCATCAGCTATGGAAAGCAATTGAAGAAAATGAGATTTGGTACGAGCAGGTGCAATTGCTATGACTTCTGTGCAAATTCATCCAATTATATCAAAGTTATTGATGGTTTACAAATCCAGTTTTGCTTCAGTTTCATTGGGTAAGCTTTGACTGTGTAGATTTCTCTTATTTTCAGCCAGGGTTTGTTTTGTCATGTGTGCCAGTTTTCACAGATGCTGATTCTCCTAGAGAGTATTTTGTTAAGGGATCTATTTAGTGAAATTCATGTTGCAATTTCTAGGAAAATAAACAGGGGAAATAAATCATATTCTGTCATGTCCTTTATACATTTTACTAGGGTATCTCCAGACAGCGTGACTGAGTTTATGGAAACAGACACTGGTCTTTTTAGTGTGCACTGAGAACAAAGGGAAGCCCAGAGAGAGCTGAAGATACTGTAGGGAACTTTTTTTTTTTTTTGCTGCCCTCAGTCGGGTGTGCTTTCATAATCCCTTTGTGCAATTAGCTCCTGGAGGATTGTGCCCAGCAGACAAAGCCTGACCCTGAGAACACGATGTCACTGTATTCAGTTCAAATCTTTTTGATACACATACCTCTGGGGAATGAGTGTAGCTATGTTGAGAGCTAGTATTTCAAGGAGGCCACACAAAAGTTGCTTTCAGTTGAGATGCTGCAACTCATTGGCAATAGATTTCAAGGCCAGAAGGAGCAGTTGTGGTCATTGCAGTCTATGCCAGAAAGACAATTTTGCCTGGTATTCTCCGTAAGTTGAAGAAACATGTTGAAATACAGCACACATTTTAGAAGCAAGTTTTGTCTTAAGTTCAGAGTTTCTAATGATGAAAAAATCCCTTCCCTTGGCAGATTGTTCTGGTGGTGAATTGCTTTAATTTCTAAAACTCTGCCCAGCTTTTCTTAAATTTGAGTTTATACAATTGGTTTTACCACTGGGTCTGTCCTTCTATTTCACCCAACCATGACCATCTGTGCTTTCCAGAATGTATTTCACTATCCTCAACACTTGTTCTTCTTAGGCAAATGTTGTGCCATATATAAACAAGACTTGTGTGTGTAGAATAGTCTGGGGTTTTTTATTTAGTCTGTCTAGAACACTTTACTGAGAGCAGTTACTCACCTATGAAGGTGGTGACTGTCAGCTTAATTGGCTGACTTTATAAAGTCTCAGGAAGTTTCTGATTAAACCTGGGGAATTCCCAATATTCCAAGCCTGTCTTTCTTGGATGGTTATTTAATGGCATTGGTAAGATCTGGTTTTGCTTCCATTGTGAACATCAATTAAATGGAATTTGCAAATGCCTTTGCTATTTGTCCTAGGTAGTAATGAACTGAATTTATTTAATTGAAAAGCAAATAGCTAGAACATTTCACTGATAATCAGTGTAAAGATTACAATATGTTCTCTGAATAACTCATGAAGAATATTTAATGAATTTCATTACCTACCTGGAATTTATGCAAGAAGTGCTGGTAGTGATTTGTTCACAGTGTCTACTCTTATTTATATAAGAAACAACTTGAGTGTAGAGTTCACTAGAACCTCTAAATTAATGAGATTTCAGGTAGCTGACAGCAAGTCTTGCACATATGTATTCAAAAGGTATATTTGGCCACGGGGTTGAGATGTAATGGATGGCAGAAAATTTAATATGATCAGTGTGATAAAGATTGTATGTAGAATTTGAATAAACTAAAATCCACCCCTGAAAAAAGGAAAAAAAGAATAAAAANCTTTTTGTTTTAACTACAAGTTCCAAGGCTCAGAGATGAAAAGAGAAAGGTTAGGGAAATATCTTATGTAGGCTGATGTCTTATGCCATTTAGCAACTTTCCGAGGAATTAAAATTGTGACAGAAACTTTTCTTTATTTTTATTAAAGCCTCTAGTGCAAAAAACCATAACTGTCTAGTCTGAATTTCTCTTCAGATGTGTTTTTTTTTCCTTTTATAAAAGCAGATTTCCTTTTATAAATGTGGAATTTTTTTAATGGCTTTGTGGAGCAGACAACAAAAAAAGTTATAATTAATCACAAAATGGTTAAGGAATGATGAATATCTGAATTCTTTCCTGATCTCACAAGCTGGAAAAAGTATATAAAATACATCAGGCAATACAAATTCTGTTTTAGGAAGCGAGATTGAGAATCTACTGCTGCCCAAACCAAGCAGGCACTGTGGATGAAGGTTTTTTTATTGTGAAGGTTTCAATATTGCCTTATATGATACTTTGCCCCTGTGTTCAAAATTAGCACTTTTTACTGTATAAACACTTTTATTTACATTATTGTTGAGAAGAGCTTTGTNCTGGCAGAATTTGAAATGTGGAATTTTTTATAAGCTCCCACAACCATCTCTGAGGACAAATTAAAGACATTGTGGTTCATATAATGTCTGAACTTCGTATACTGTGGATTTGTTTCTTATGTAATTCATAGCTTTGGTGTATTGAGTAATGTGTATTGTACAAAAAAGATTCTTTTTTGTCCTATTATAGGTTCAGCAGATCTTAGAATTATGATATGGTTGTAGTTAATTTTTCTAGCCTTAAAGTATTTTGTGATACAGCACAGCCAGCTCTGGTCAAAATGGATATAATGGAACTTCCCTAGAGGTTAACTGTAGCTACTCATATGCAGATAGTGCATAATAAAATAATTCTGTGACAATCTTGTGTGTTGTTGTAANAAATTTGGTTTAAGCCCAAAATTTAATTACAAATTAAGTTGGTATAGGCGGAAACTTTCTCAAGAATGTCAATTAAATTATAATATAATATAATATANTTAAAAGTCTCAGCTATAGGTTTTTAATCTTATATATTTAAGTAGAAAGTTTATTCTGTGAAAACTGGAATTTTTTCATTCTTTAAAAAGGGAAGATAGACAGTTGCAAGAAAGAGAGAGTACATCCTCTAAGTCAACTCTATTTTGGCCAGCCTCTTACATGTCCTGGATTCAAATTTTTCTTCCACATTTCTGAAATTTTGGTTCAGCATTTTATCAAACAAAATTCTCATAAGAACTTAACTAAATATTATGTAGAACTTATTGGATGTTTTAATCTGATTTTTCTTCATCATAAAAATAGATTTCATCCAATCAATTAAAAATAGAAGAAATTCTAGAATAATTACAGTAGAATTCTAGAAGTCTTTTTTCTTCATCTAAAACATTTTTCTGTCTTTTTTCTTTTTAGTTGAGGTATCTGACAATCAGGCCATGCAAACCTTGTAGTAGCCCAAACACTTAATAAAGTGCCAAGATATATGCAATATAACAACTTCATAACATCTATGCATTTAATGGACATAAAAAATGATGTAAAAAGGTGAATTATAGAATATAAATATATTTCTGAATATTTTAATGTTGTGGTACATATAAATATACAATTTGCTTATATTTCCATGACATGTGAGTTATTAGCTCCTTTCTATCTAAGCATTTTCATACAAATTCAATGTTCTAAAGTGTTCTAACAATTACAATTAAGTGTGTGATTAGGTGTGCGTGTACTGAGGGCTGTATAATGAGTGATACTCTGAAGACTTTATTGATACTTTCACTGAAGAATGAAATAATTGATTGTGGTGTCAACAAGGCCATCACTGAACATGGATGAAAAATGACTGGAATGATGCTTGGTGCTTTTCCTGCTTTTCCCATTGTTGCCCTAAGAGATCAGCACTCATTAATATGGTTTAGGTAACACTTAATCTCAGCTCTTAAGGTATTAATCAAAAAGGAATGTACAAATAAAGGTGTGTTGCAATTAAGGGACTAGAACTAATGGATTTAACAATGAGTTCAGACATCTATTTTTTATTTATGAGAGAAAAGAAAAAATTTGAACACATATGCTGTGATTTCAGTCCATGAAGTAGAAAGGTGCAGATCTTTAAAATCATATACAACTGGATCAATATTTGTCTGACAAGAGAAACACACTTGATATATTGTTGATTTGGAAAATAATCTGATGCTGGAAATTCCTGACCTCCCTGTGATGTAGCCATGTCAACCCACAGAGACAAGTCTCTCATTCTTCATCATGTTTTCCATTTCAGCTGTAGAATTTTGTTAATTAGTGAGACCCTGCTTACAGTTCAAACTGAAGTAAGTGCAGGGAGAACAAGGTTCTTGTCAGTATTTTTCCAGGTTAAACTACAGGCTTCTGAGTAAATCTTCAGCATAAGTTAAATGCAGTTAAAGTGTGGGGCAGAATTCTTCAGTCAGACTTCTCATGCACTACAGACAGCAAGTCTTTAGGAAGCATGAAATTATCCAACAGTCAGGAAAACAAGAGAGGAAAGAAGCAGTGTGGTATAGTATTTTCCCTCCAAAAGAACAGTGCTCAGGTTGGCCTGGACTCTTGCCCTTGTTGTGCCATTTTCTGTCCTTCACAGGCCTTATTCCTTCCAACCACAGAGCAGGCTTGTGACTTTTTTGAGATACAGCTGGAAACTTACAATAATAAATATTGACTTTTTCTATCAATGGCTACATTTCCAAATAATTTCAAGATGCAATTGAAAGTATGCTCATACTATAAAGTTTTCTAATATTGATTTAAAGATTCAGTAAGAGATATGTTACCATGTTTTTCATGAAGTATCAATAATTATTTTTCAATATTTTTTAAAGCACTGTGCCTAAGATTTCCTCCTTCTAGGTCTAGTTATTTTACTGTGTTTTCCTTTCACAGTTTCCTTCCATAGTCCTTCCGACTTTCCATTTGGAAATTTCCTTCCATAGAACACTTTTGAAGTGGTTTTTTTCTGCTTATGTTTGAAGTCCTGCCACTCCTTCAATTTCTTGTACAAAATGAATTTATTGAGCTCCTTAAATTGCTTATTCTCCGAACCTACCTCTAGTTCTCAATATTCATTTTTACAGTAAGTAAATAAGAACTAGGCAGGCTGGAATCTGGCAATGTTGGGTATCTTTGGGTTGGAAGGTAATGTAGTTTCTTGAAGTTCAAGGTTGTAAAATACTATTACTCTCCTTCTAAGGACATTGTATGAGCAGCCTCAATCAAATCCACCTTTATGTAGAGAGAAGTAAGAACTATAAAATCCTCAGCAAAGACATAGCATCTTTTCTCATTTAAACTCACAGAAAAATGTAAATCAATTGTCTTTTCCCCTCCAATACTAATATAATATTTACAATGTATCCTAGGTAGAAGAAGGGATGAAATATTTTTCTGTTAGATTTGGCTAAGCATAGTGCAAGAATATGATTTAAAAAATGAAAATCTTTGAACATAATCTTTTAGGTTACATTCCTAAAATCTTACAAGTGGTCAGAACATGGGATATCTGCTCTTTATACCATTTTAATTGTTTGTAAACCTTAAGATGAAAAATAAACTACCCAAATATATATACAGAAAAACAAAATTAAACAGATTGTCTAAGAGATTTGTTATTCTTTTAAGTATCTGAGTGCAATACATATGTGCTCACCATAATTAGAAACTTTACTAGGCACCAACATCTAGGTGTTATATTTACATGAGTAGCTGTGATCTGCCTGTGAGCATTCTGCACCACTTTTGGTATATGCAATTTTAAAACACCTGAGAATATTTTGTTTTCAATAGTTTTTGTTTTATATCATAAAAATGATAAAAGATTCATTCATTACATTAAGATTTTAAAAGATAATGCAAGACAATATATAAAAACAGGTTGCTAGAAAATGAGAAGTATGTATAGCAGCAATATATAATAGCATGTTCTTAAAAGATAACAAAAAACTAAGAAACCTAGATATTATCATAATTAATAATAACACATTGTATTGATAGCCACTGAAAAAGAGACTGTTCAGAAAATGAAAACATTATTTCTAGGCAATATCCCTTCTAAATTATATATCTCAATTCAGGTTTGTACTATGCGAGACCTAATTACCTTGGGCATTTGCCAACATCGTTATCAATTATCAATCTTGCTCATAAATGCCAGCCTTCTTCCTTTTTTATTGTGAAATTAAATAAAGGACTGAAAGTATTTGACTCCTGCAAATAAAGGACATTATAAATGTAAATAATCTAATGGCACATTTATAATTTAGTGTTTTCAATGAGAAGTCCCTCAGATATTATTTGCAGGTAACTATGAGGATCTTACATCCAAGATTAAACTTCCTAAAATATTTTTTGGAAGTTTCGAGTCTACCTTATTAAGTTCATGCAGAAGCCTTCTTTTATAAATACTCCCCCAACCTGTACCCACCTGTCTGGTACCTTTCTTTCATGTTCTGGTATACCACAGGATTTTTTTCCTCAATCTCTATCAATGGGGATCTTTTAGTAAGTGGGGTTTTAATGAATGGTGCTGAAAAATTGCTCGCTTTTCCACCTACTTAGTCAACCTTAAGTAAGGCCCTGGTTCAACAAAGGCCATGCTTAATTTTAAGCACTTGACTACTCTCATGAACTGCACGATGAACTGCTTGAATAAGGTCTGTCAAGCCATTTTTGCTAGTGACTAATTGAAAAAATAATGGTTTCAGCAGTTAAACAAAACAGTCCAGCCTCTATTGCTTATATGTAATATTACAGTAGTCAGTACTGACATCCAGAACCACTTTTCCTTTACAGAACAATGCAAAGAAAGTCAGTTTTACCTTCTGGAACCAGAGGCCAGTGAAGGCTGATATTGATGCCAAAAGAAACAGTTTGGCCCTTTTGTCACCTGTGGCTGGTGTCTTTTCAGTGCAAGTGCCTGGATGTGCAGTCCAGCTGGGTACCTGCAGAATTACCTCTAACATCAGCTTTCAACATCTCTCATTTTCCAAGAAGACCTTGTTACAAGGGTGTATAAAACCACATCGCCTTAAGCATTTCAAAGAAGACCTCCATCACAGCAGGGGCTCTGACATCAAAGTAACAGCATTTCTGGGAGAACAGAGTAAGTTTATTCCTAATATTCTCATCTGTGGAGCCATATCTCTATGTGCAGATTTTTTTATTTTTTTTTTTATTTTTTTTTT
>VXBB01021895.1:876343-905379 GCA_013399915.1 Illadopsis cleaveri
AATATAATATAATATAATAATAATTCTCCTATAATGGTCTAAAAATCATTAGTTATAATCTTAAACATTCCTGAAATTGATTGGACTTGGTCCTTCTTTCACTTAAACTGCTAATTTCCTTTGTTATATATTTGTTTTAGAACCAATTTTAAGTGTCATTTTGTAGCTTCTGTTTCAGCTGGACAATTAAATAGTCCCAGCGCATGACAAGCTTGAAGTACATAGGAATAACTTGTAATAACTTATAATAACTTATAGCCCAACACCTGATATTGTGAGTCAGTTGTGTGACAAAACAGACTCTTCCTAGGTGAATATGTTGTGGATCAAACTTTTACAGATATATAAATGTGGGTCAGTGAATCTAAATAATTCTGTTTCCCAAGACCCTGTTTCTGATCCCACATCAAGACTGCTGCATAGGAGGTACTCTCCTACATGCATGAGATAAAAGGGCTGTACAGAGCCCTCACACCTCTGACCCTCCCTCAAAATGAAGGAACCACCAGGCTGCATCTGACAGATTTATTTCTCTCTTCTTCTGGTGATTTGGAAAAAAATAGTAGGCAATTGTAGGAAGTGTTTTCTTTGAAAATAGAAAGCACACTAAATACCCAATTAGTGCACATTTTACCATTGTTATGCTGTTTTGGCATTTGATTGTGTCCTTGCACTCATGGTTCCTGCTAAACCATAGAGAATAAACCAAGAAATGTCTTGAACACACAGTAAATGCCACAAAATCGCTTGCAATGCATGATGTGTGTTACTGATCTGTGGTGAAGAGGGACATGATCTGAAGGCTGAAACAAATGTCACTGATACTGTGCAACTGTGGAGTGGGGTAAGACAGGCTGGGTTGGGTGGACAGTGGCAGATACTGGTGGAGGGAACAGGCTGTGCCGAGATTCAGTGAGGGAAACTCATATGTAGTAGAGGCAGCATTGATTCCCTGCAGTAATATTGCTCTGTTTGACACATAAAGCCAAATCTTGGGTTATTTTCTCTGAAAGAGTAACCTAATAATTTGGAAGTACAGGTTCGTATGTATGAATTTCACTGTTTTACATGTGGTACTTAGCCAAGTGTTTTCTGCCATAGAAGATTGGCCTTAATTCTTAAGGCCAATTAAGGTTTTAATTCTTATTTTCTCTGATCTTTCAGACTTAGCAGAGATTATTGTCATACACCAGAACAACAACAAAAAAAGAAACTTGCTATTGCAGCATGAAATCGCATTTTTCAAAAAAACTGTATATGCATAATTTGCCAAAAGAGCTGAGAATGAGCACTGCCTGAGATGTGAATAAAAAAGGTTGTTGTCTAAACAGCATAGTCACTGAGATTTTACTATGCTTTGGTTACTGCATGTCACATTTGACTTCAAGGAAAAAAACATATCTGAGGTTGTCATTTTTGTTTGTTCAGAGTTCCATTTTTTTTTCAGCTTGGTCTTTTCTCCATGTCAAGGCTACAGACATCCTTATACATCCTTACATTACTCTCTATTTTCCTTTTTGGAACCTTCCTCTTAAATCACAATATAAAAGAACCCACTTAGTGCCTACCACTATTTCACACTGAATGACAGGAAAATACTGGTGGCTGAATCTCTACAATAGAAGGCCTTTTGAAATCTAAACCTCTGCATTTTCATTCCAGCCAGAGATGATGGGAAAAAAAAAAAAGTCTCTCTTGATCTGAAGGAAAAAGGAGAGGTAGGAGGTTTTCAGAGCATAAATGAGAGAGCACTTTTACAATGATTCAAAATACTTTGTCTATTGAGGATTTTCAGTTGGCAAAGCAGAAAGCCAAATTTGGAGTTGTGTATATAACCAGGCAGAATTCATAATAGGTGTCATTTCAGTGAATGCTGGTAATAATGATGTTTCTGGGAGAGAAAAGAATGGTAAAAAGATTCATCTTGACATCCATTTTAAAGGATATAATGAGATGAAGAATACATAGTCACTAGAAAATACAAAACTAGAAAATGAAAAAAACTTAACCCAATCCTACAGAATGAATTGTAATAATTGGGGTTTTTATAATAGAACTAGAAATTTATCCAATCCTTGATTTTTCTTAAATGAAAAACTCTTTTGATGTTATTTTAGAAATATTTATACCATATTTTTTAATATATGATGGGATGATGTCTTAGAATATTTGTACACACACCCTGCTTAAAATACTGATGCTCTTCTTCTGGAATTTCAAAGGCATAATTTTGTTTTACGGTTTTCAGGGATTGTGCCTAGGCTGAAATTTGTTCTGTAATAAGTTCTGCCTTTTATTCAAGTTTTGTTTCATTTTGAACAGAAAGTACAACAATAAGTCAGTGGTTTTGTTGTTAATGATTTCTGGGAGGCAGGATATAATTTCAGTAATTTCAATCTTTTTGATTGTAGAATTAGTAAGAAGAAGGTTAAATGAGATGAAAAATGATAACATATTTATCAAGGGAACACAACTGCATGGAATTAGTAATTATTCTTTCTACGATTACAGAAAATTATAATTAAGGGAAAAAAGATTTTACTGGTTTATAGCAGTGAATTATCTTATCCAGAGGTGGTTTAGGTATTCTCCAGCTTAATGTTCCCGCTGAAGCACTCCAAATGTTGTGCTGCTCACTCACTCTCCCATCCTTTTCCCTCTCCCCTTGCCATGGGTTGGAGAGGAGAATTGAAGACACAAAAAGTGAAGACCATGGGTTGAGACAAAACCAATTTACTTGAAACAGCAATGAGATAAGAAAACAAACAGTATCAGCAACAATATTAATAAAACAGTGTACAAGGGAGGCAAACAATTCGCAAGTGAATGCTTACCACGTGGAGCCTGAAAACACCTGACCTTTCACTTCCCAGTGCTTGACCAGAAAGGATTCCTTCCCTCACCAGCAGCAATGATGTCAGGTGGTACAGAATAATATCTGTGTCCCAGCCATGCTACTACTTACTACTGACAAAACTAGCCTTGTCTGGTCTGGAATCAAAACACATGATAATTTAATACATGACAAGTAAATTTTTGTTGAAAGTATTAAAACAGAGGTCACACACCTTTTTTTAAAAAAAAAATGTTTTAAAGGCATGTAGTTAGTGTGCACACATTGGAAGATGGTCAGATGTATTTTAGGTTAGTAGGTGACTTTCCTATTAGGAGGATTTAGATTTAAATACATTTGTTGCAGATATAAGCAACTACCAAGCCATAAAGACTTGTATTTCTGATGAAACTTGTGTGGCTGTTCCAGACCTTATTGCTCTGGGGTCCCTTTCCCAAGTCAATCATTTCCTAACAAATGAATATATAAAAACAAAAATCAGGTAAATAGTAAAAAGCATGGCTCATCCACTGATTTGAATAAGTTGAGTGGCTCTGCTTCTAGGAGTCCTGCTTATGTTTCCTGACATCAGCATTTTTCTCTTTTTAATGATAAAAATGATCAAGTGCAGAAGAAGGGTCAAAAACTTTCTTCAAGTGCAATACAGTCCTACTGTGTAGTAAATGTTCATGTCTTGACTCCTTAGATCAAGATCCATTTTTGCCTCCTGCCTAATACTCTTCCATGGCTCTTTGTCATTGTCCCTAGGTAGAACAACTTGTCAGTCAGTTGAAAGTGCCCTTTGCATTGGTAATAGTATGCTGATTTATGATTCTTGTAATGTGAGTAGTCACCTTCTAAAAGAAATTTGGACAGAGCTTTTCATTTGAAACTACATCTAGAAGTATTTCTTTTGAATGTGCTACGGTTCAAAATCCAACACATCTGTGTTTATGTGAGTTAGGCATAGCTTTACATGGTTCTGTGTGGTTTTTTTTAAATTAAAGTAGTTCTTGGTATCACTGGAATGAACAGCACGCTAAGAAAATCATGACTATATAGCTGCAATATCTTGTCTTTCTTAATGTAACTTTAGACTTGATTCATAACACAGTTTTTTCCCCAGAGACTCAAATGAAAGTTTCATTTTCAGTATAAATGTACCTAACCAATGTTAGGCAATCATAAGTGGTGTGAATTATATTGATCTTAGATTTATAATCTGCCTGAACCTAACCCTGAAAATCATCTGGCTATTTGTAAGGAATATCTTAGAAACTTTAGAAGAGTTATGCAGTCATTAAATTCTCATCATATGCACACATTTAATAGGATTTTTTTGTGGCTAATCTCAGCTCAGCAGACTTAGTCCTTCCCTTGTTGCCACTATAATTTATATGTAATCACAATTTGACAACCTTAGTCTAAAGCTGCACTCTGTCCTCCAAGGAAATTTAATACCTTCTGCTCTGTACACTCATAGCATTTATCACTCCAACAATAGGTGTATATGACCCTGTTCATTTACCCTCCAGTCTGTGCAAGGAGTTGCTTCAGTACAACCAGGTTCCCCAACACATTATTTCAGTAGCTGTTAACTTGCATATGGAGTGTTGTTGCTCCCTTCAAAATGAATTAAATTCTCAAAGAACTTATTATTTCAGTGGATTTTCTTACCTTGCTTTCTGATGCTATGCTACCAACAAAAAGTAAAAGATGAGCATATATAATTGTCATGTTTTCGCAAATATACAAACCTGGTTTAAATGTTTCCTATCTCCTGGGAATTGCAGCTAAGATTTTGTCCCGAGGCACACAGTTAGATATTTCTAACTACCAGGTGGGTGTTTTGTATTCTTTGCCAGTTTCCACCTCTTCTGTTGATCCACCTGTTCTGTTGGGGTTATTGAGGTTATTATATATTATCCTGACTATCAGCCAAATGCCCACCAGGATATTAACACTCACTATGTGGGACAGGGGAGGAAAACAGGATAAAAAAATCTCATGGGCTTTCATACCTCTCAGCCCTGCTGAACTCAAAGTCCTCCACTTTCAGCAGAATTAGAATGAGGAGGGCTAGCATTAGTCCGCAGCAGGTTCTTGCTGCTGGTGCTTCTTGCTTCTCACAGCTACCCTGCTCCATCATAGACCCACAGTGGGCTGCTGTGTGAATGCCTGCTTCAGCTTCTGCTGTGCTGCCTCCTCCTCATCCTCTTTCTCTTCTCACCCTCCAACTGTTTTCTTACTTTTTTGGACCCCTTTTGCTCTCTTTGAAAGAGTTAGGTTGAGGGATTTTTCTGCCTTTTCTTAAATACGCGTTCCCAGAGGTGCCAGCTCCTTGGCTGCAGGGCTCAGCTGTTCCCTATGGTGGGTCATTTAGAGCAAAGCCAGCCAAGGCCTCTCCTCACAGAGAGAAGAATTTATACATTAATTAAAAATTAAATATAATTAAATATAGACCACTAAAGAGTTGTTTTGTCTTATGAAGGAAGGATATACTGAGCATGTAGAAGTGCCTTCCAGTTTGATAATTTTTTCAGGGAAATCATTTGAGTAGGAGGTGTGGACCTTATCCTCAATTGCAAGTTTTCCTTGACCAATGAGTATTCTTCACAAAACTGTGAACCCGTGAAACTAGAGATCTTCTTGATAGTTACCCAAGTATATTCCTTCAATTAATTTTTTTGCTTGATGTCTCTAAAACAAAATTTGGTGTAGACCTAAGTAAGGTAGACATTTGTGTAGATGATTTATGTCCCTTTACATTTTTCCTTTCTTTCTGCTCAATCCCGCCACTACATTAGATGAAGCAAATATGAACTAAATAAACCAGCTCCCAGCTCAAGAGAGGAGGGAAGGAAGATACTTCTGTCATTCACATCCCCACAGCTGGAGAAGCAGATAAGCTGCATCAGGAGTTAGTCACATCACTTTCATATTTACAGAGATTTCCTGGATCATGAGGATGTTCTCCTTTCCTGGATTCATCAATCTTTGCTGCTTTGTAGTTGTGTGAAAGACTCAAGTACATGAGACATTAGATATTTTGATATCTTTGCACCATGCTTACAAGCTCTAAAGGGTCGAATACTAAAATAAAACTATAAAATGGGGATACTAAGACTAAATCTCCTGTCTGCAAAGGTCTTTTCAGCCAGTTCCTGGCATTTTTCAACTCAGTGTGACCAAAGTATTGTTGAAGTTTTATTTAGATTGTGTAGCTGTTGCTCTGTCACTTCAGTGACATGTCTTGCAGCTTTGTACAGACTTTTGTAGAAGGTCATTTAAAGTAGAAGTCTGTACTTGAGGCACTGAAGTACATAGGTACACGCATCTGTTGCAAATCACCAGATCACAGGCACTGTACCATCCAAAACTACAGCAGCAAGATTCACCAGATTTCAATTCTTACTTATCTAAGTAAATTAAAATTCAAACCTAAGTTGTGGCATAAAAGATAATTTTACTAGTCAAATATCTGATGAAGTTGGAAAATCTTTACTTCTTCTCTCATACTAAAGAAAAAATAAAATAAAGATTTTATCAAATAACTCCTAGGAGAGAAAAGAATTGTCACATGGTGAAGCAGACACTACCCTGATAAGACTGAAAAATTTCAGGTTCTCTGAAATCTTTCCGTCTTCAATTCTATATAGGAAGTCTGAAATAAATTACATTGGCAAGGCTCCCTAGACATGAAAACCAGAAGGCTCAGAATGATATTCTGTTTTTTTTAAACTGTGCATTCTCTTTATGGCTAAAGTCAGGAGGTACTTTATCTGCACATCATGTGAATCATTAACCACAGCTGCATTTGTAGAAGATAAGACCACTGTCTTTATACAATCAAGTGCAACATCCATCCAAAGTACTTGATTCTGTCATCATTGATTGTCATTTCCCTTCAAGAACATTACTGAGACTCCAGTGGCAGATTTTAAAAATAATATATCCACTTAGCACACTTGGTGCTGACTTTGACAATGTCTGATTATGTTAACTGTCAAGTTTTTTTTCAGCAATGACTTTTGATTGCAGTATCTTGCCACAAACTGCATTCAATGATCATGAAAAGGATTGGCCAGCTTATCAGGTACTGCATGGCTCTTGCTGATCGCAGTGTTAAAATCTCTGGGACAATGAGTGAAATCGAATTTTCTCCTATCCCATCTGGTAAGCAGAAAAAAAACATGACTAGAAAATACCATTACTTTTATCCAACACTCAAGGGTGTCTGGTTCTGTATTAACTATAGATCACCTTTGTGCGCCATGGACCTTTCAAATTACATTTGTGAACACTTAATTGCTTTCTTCTCCACGTTCCTAGCAGTTGCACTCTGTACCCTTTTATTACAGTGAATTATGCCTCTTGTCAAGAAGGCAACTGTTTGCAGGAGATAAAATGCAGAGCCACAAACATTCAGGCCCCTGAACTTTTTGTGCGTGAAATGCTTCTTTGTCCTATTTTTGGATATTTTTGATATATTTTAAAGCAGGCAAGACGAATAAAAATGGAAACAATAAATAAAACAAGAAACAAAGAAAACCTTGAAACATTCCTGATGAATACAACTGAAAAGTCTAGTGGGTGAAAATGTGATTCCAAAGAAAATTGAGCTCTGCATTTTAAAGAGCTACTTTTTTTGCCTAGAGTGAAAGCAAGTTGTGTATTATAACATTTACAAGAAATGCTGTGCATTTATTTTAGTTTATGAATGATCACTGTTTCTTAGAGTTTATTTCCTGGCGGTATGATGTACAAGAAACAAATTTTGTGGTTACTTTATTACTGGTATACTTGTGCACTTCTCTGAAATAGTGAATGGTCTTTCAGGTAGTCATAAAAATAAGCTTGGGTTTAAAGAATGAAACATATATTTTTAGCCACAAACATTTTGGCTGTGTGCAGAAATCTTTAGATTTAGCTGTGAAATTGGCCTGTGGGGTTGTTAACTTTTATTGGATTGGGAAAATCCAAATATTGCATCTCTCTCATTAATTACAGTGCTTATAAAATGACAAAAAATCAGATCCTTAGAGACTTTAAGTCATATAAGATATTTATCATTTGTTGTATAGAATGAATGCACTGATACCCTGTCTCCTCCAGTGAGGGAGTTCGGGTGAAGGGGAAAGGAGGCTTGTAATAATTTCCTACTGTGCTCATTTAACTTTATGATGTCTCCTCTCAGGAGACCATAATGAAAAGATAAGAGACTAATGATCCATAAATTTAACAGAACCTAGACTGAACAATCTTTCAGTCTGACAAAATTAATTAACATTAAAACACATTTTCTTGAGATGAGTATGTATATATGTGTGTATGAAATCAAGCCCCAAGGTAAGAACATTTCTCAGCTTCTCAAAAAGTTTGCTTTTGGACTGCCACTTTAACTTTCCAAATCTGACTCCTTTCAAAATGCAAATTTGCTGTTTTCAGCTTTATCCATGATTTGTTTTCAAAAATACAGCTGCCACTGTTCTTACATCATATTCAATCTTTTTCTTGGATATACTGTTGCAACTACTTATTTAAGTGACAAAACTAAGGATTTTTTAATGATTCTTTTTATTCTGATTATATCTCTAGTATCACAGGTAGCAACATAACCAAGGTCTTGTATTTGCTTTTGGTAAACCTAAACCAGTCTGTAACAAACATAGAGCTCATATCAAGTCCCATCCCAGTACTGAGAGCTTCAATTCTTGCATGGAGAAGCTTTGAAGATGAGTGGAATGGCCTTGTCATCTACTGTCTCAATGACTGTCATTTTATAGTGTGGACACCCTCAGTAGTGAGTGTGAGAGTATATTCAGAATTAAGTTCTCTCTGAAATTATTTTCAAGGGAGGTTAAATTTCCTTCCTTCCTTGCAGCGAGTTGCTGACACAAACAAGCCATAGGCAGACCAGCTGAACGCTTGAGTTGCACCATTAAGACTGATCTTAATGCCCACAGGTACAGGCTCACCCTATCTCATGCATCTGCATAAAATCAGTATAACTGAGGAATTTCAGAACATTTGCTAAGATTGTATCAAGGCTTATGTGTAATAACACAATTTGTGCTTGTACTGTGAGTAATCATACCCTGTATTGTCTTTTACTTTTGTGCTTGTACTGTGAGTGATCATACCCTGTATTGTTTTTTACTTAAGGTAGTAATGAATTCTCGAAGACTGAAGTTTAGGTTTAGGCATGTACAAGCTGAGTTGTCTTGTCTCATTCATAGATGGCTCATTCATACTTACCTAGCTATATTCATGCTCCTTTTATGCCTGTGCATGCTGAAGTCAGATTTCTGATGGCAGTACAGAAAAGATCTGCATTTTTTTCTACTTGTGATTTGGTGGGGTTTGTCTACATGTTTTTCTCCATGGCAGAAAACCTAATAAAAGACCACAGAAGTTATGTATCATACAGATGACAGACACAAATTTCACAGATAGGAATTTTGGTTAACAGACTTAATAATTCTAACTTCATCAACCAATGAGTTAATAAATTGTACAGTCTGATTTTTCTCTTCTTTTTTGTTTTGTTATTCCTCTACCTACTGTGCTGCATGGCAGAAAACACATGAAATTCTGATTCTGTCCTTGCTTTCATGCCTTTTTCTGCTGTGTTTCTAAGGAGCAGTATCTTTCAGAAAGAAGCAGTTAATTTTGCTGTGTAAATTCATAGTATCTTATCAACATTTTGCTTATTCTCTCATCACTTTTCAATATGCCAGCAATCCATACACATACTGGAAGCAGTACTCTTCATAATCATTCCCTCTTCAGTAAAAGTCATTAAGTCTACATTGTCAAATCTTACCTTGATTACAAATGTACATATTTTCCATACTGCTAATATAAAATAAATGTCATGTATTTTTATTTGCATCTCTAGCAAAGTGGTTGATATTAAGGAACCATTAAGGAAACCTGAATTCCAGATCATTATTCATTCAACAGTCAAAAAAAGCATCTGTGCATTAGATGCTATTAGCACATGCAGAATGCCAGATATAATGATCCCATTAAATCAGACTTGATTAATAGTTTATAAAGACTGAATTTATGTTATTTTTGGAAATACAGTTTATATTATCCATTTGCATTATTTTTTGGAAATACTATTTCAGTGAATAACAGCCTGAAGCCTTTCCTTGGCAAGAATATAGTGTACCATCTATTCTGATCCACTTCCACCTAGACCAGGGAGGTCATTATAGGGAGAAGATTGGATTTCTCCAAGCTTGCATATACAGAAATATGCTTTTATTACGTGTCACAGCATTAACTGTTCTGTGCACTTAAAACTTGCCCAAGGATTCAGCAAAAGTTTCTACTTTCTCTATCTGCTTATCAAAAACCAATGTTATTGTGTTTATCGTTTTAGGTGTGTTATGTTAATGAAATCAAGTAAATTGCAGACTTGTCCTTTGCCACTTGTAGCACTGAAATGAAAGGACTTAATTTCAATTGGACTTAGTCCAGTGGGTATTTTCTTTTGCTGCTTGGTCTGCAACAGCTGAGACAATGTCTGTGTTAGGATATTGAGTTTTCCCTTGTTCCCACAGAATTCCCTAACACGAGCTTTTGTTTACAGTAAGTAGCTAACTTTCCAGGGCTGCCAAGAATAACTGAAAAATATCCCACTTTTTTCTCTGGGCTAAAATTGTCTTTGCATTTACTGACCTAGAAATTTGCTCGGTGCCTTTCCAATGCACCTTGGTTCACATGAGTTGCACAGAAAATGTGAAAGCTTTGGTACCCATTTTTGCTCTGCCAGGCTCGACCATTGCTAGTGACATCCTCCTTTACTCCAGCTACAGCTTTGCTTAGATCTGGTTCTGTGCTACATGAGGAGCGTGCATAGCTTTAAGTTCTCTCCAGAGCATGGTAAAACCTTTATCAAGTAATGCTTCATTTTATGGATTCATATGAAGGATTAACATTATCAAAGATCTCATCTCTTCTAATCACAATAGCGAACATTTTTTTCCCTCTAGCAGAAGAAGGAATTGTAATTCCTGTATTTGGGAAATTATAGCTAATCTATACTCTATTCCTTCAAAGGAGATCTTGATCTTTATCTTCAAGCTTAAACTACACACAAAGATTATCTCTTTTGTCATTTCAGAGGAGCTGAAACTTCAAACATCTGAAGAAGTTTCTCAGGTGCTTTTTTTTAATTCAAGCTTCCTGTCCAAATGTTAAAACCCTTTGTATTCCAACAGACATTACATATTTTTACCATAGTCTGAAAATGTTTTTTCTTGTTTAGTTATTTCAGCTTTTTATTGTCCTGAAAGAAGTTGCTATTAAGAACTGGTGCAAATTTAAAGAAAGATGCAATTCATAAAAACAGTGGCTGGACACTCTCTTCAAGGGGAAAGATTGACTGTTTCAGCAGGCAACACACCCCTGACTGTTTTAAGCACAAGCCCTTCAGGAGAACTCTTACTTTTGCTCACTGAACCACAAAATTGAAGTACCATGGAAGAAATCCAGACATGCAACAATGCCAAAATATGTATCGCACTATACTGAAAGGCTTCAAAATTACTGTGTTTACACAAGGGTATTACTGACAGAATAAATGAAAATTTTATGGTCTAAGAAAAGAAACACAATTTTAGTTAACTAGCATTTTTCTACTGCTCTAAAGCTTTTATTGGGAGCAGAGGGAATTTGTACTCAGTGAAGTAGATAGTGAAATGATAATTTGTCTTTGAATGGAGTACTTTTATCCCATTAATTTCAGCCATTATGGTGTGAGATAAGATGTAAGCCAGTGACTAACAGAAAATTAAGGTCCCAAAAAAAGAGGCAATGAAATAAAAGAGTACCTTATGCGGTATTATACAAAGCACATGCTAAAATTAATTTTTACTCAATCTTTTATTGTAGCCACTTTTAACCTCAATTCTTTATGCAATTCTTTACTGATGCCTACTTCTGCTATATTTAAATATATTCAGTTTACTCATCAGATCTTCTTTTAAGGATATTTGATTAAAATCCTTTCTTGTTGCGGTTAAGAGAAAAATGACATTGTGGTGGATATATGTTTTAGGTGAATGTATGGCATTGAAAATTTTCCTTCCTTTCCTATACTTCAAATGAAGGAATCATTTAGCATATTATAGAGAAACATTCTTTAGATTGTGTTATTTTCAAAATTAATCTGGCATTGTATGCTGAGTATTATTGATAATAATACTTCTACAAAAAAGTGTAATCACTGTGATGTTTTGAAAGTACATTTCTGGGTAAAAAGAAAAGAGGAAAGGATCGTAGACATATGTTGTCAGAAGGAATCTCCATAGTTCAAGACATTTCATTCCATCTATTGCATCTACTGAAGCTGGATCATGTAAAACTACCATATGCTTGTCTAATCTGTTCTGAAAAACAGTGAAGGATGGTTTATCACATCCTTGGGTAGCCTGGTGAAGTGCCTCATTACTCTTCATTAGAATGCTTTTACTACTCCAAACTTGACACCTTTGCTGATTTCTACTTGTCCTTCCCTTGAAGTGTATGAAGAAAAAAAAATCTTCCTTTTTTCTAACTGCTTTTAAAAGATTTTTTTTCTGCTAGCCAGACCTTTTTTTTTTTTTTTTTTTTTTTTCTAATTTTCTCCTGAGTCATGGTTTATAAAACCCTTTGCATGTTCACATTTTCTCCAGTTTTCCCTGCTGGAATCTGTAGTTTGCCAACATCATTCTTAAGACATCCAAAATGAACCTGAATCCTTCAGGGGCTCCATTCTACCAGTAAATGGGGCAAAGAAAGCTACCTCTCTTGTTCTGTGTGAGACCTCCTAGGACACATCCTGAAGTGAGACCTGTCTTTACAACAGCAGTCCCTTATGAATTTACAGTGTACCTCTGATCTTTATATGCCCTTAATATATTTTCTACCTGACAGATTTTTCACCACTGGGAATGATGAATTCAGTTGAGTTGTGGCTATTATCCTCCTCAAGTACTTTCTTCTGCATTTTGAATTTGTCTTGTTGAACAATCTTGTTGAGATTGTACAGCTAAAATTTCCCAGTAGCTGTGGTTTGAAAAAGTAAGAGCTATCCTTTACTAATCCTTTGGAGATTACAAGTAAATCTTTTCATCTGAAAAAGTGAGCAAATTCAGTCAAAGCTCTTAGAGGTGCATCCTGGGATGTCCACCCTTAATGCCACAATTCCACCCACAGATTGTCTTTTGTTTGCTTCTTTCCATAGTCTGGCAGATCAAAATTCTACATAAGGACTCTACAGTTTCTGCTGTAATGGAAACATGAAGAAAAAGAAAGTACTTTAAAATAAAACAGGTTTCCCAGTTCTATGTTTTTCAGGTTTCATCAGGTTTGTTTTCAACTGTCACCCACAAAATTTATTGGTAAAGAGTGATCATTATTCAGGGATGCTCTGGGCAGAATTTCCATCTGCTCACCAGATCTTCCCACTGGTATTGTTAGTTAGCTAAAATATAACATCACTACCCTCCTCATGTTGCAAGAGGATTAGATTTAAAGTTCCCTGGGTCGTTTTGATATTCACTAGCAGAAAATGTGATGGTAGAAAATTTCAAGGCAGAACTGAGAACTGGGAGCTACATGGCTGTGCAAGTGGGCCACTCCCAAACAGGCAAATGCACTTTGCTTGCATGCATGCAGAAGGCAAAACAAAACAAAGCGGCTTTCTTGCCCTCTGCCCAACAAGTATTCACTCTTTTTTCCTCTGCCAGAGTTGCCTGTTGCTCCACCTTTGCAGACGGACAAGCTCACTGTGTATGTGTGCACCTCCTGAGAGAGAGGGCATAGACTTCTTATAGAGACAGCAGCTTAAGCAGAAGTTAGAAAGCTATTTTAAATTGATAATAAAAAGATAAATGTATGATCACTTGCTAAAGTGATAATCAGGAAACATTAAGCACTAATGCTCATTATCACAAAAGCCAAGTCTAATCAGCTTTTAAATCAGCTTTAAAATGTATAATTAAATTTATATTTCAGTAATTTTCTGAATCTGGACTATGTTTTCGTTGGGAAACCCTGTGAGACTGCCAAGCTGAAAATATATCTAAGGGACTTTGAGTTGATGTGGAAACTTTGTACAGCTGCAAGGAACACGGAACATTCTATACAAGGTTCTTTAGAGATGTATAGAATTTGTAGAGGGAAGTCCAGAGCAGGATTTTCAACAAAAATCTGACTCATGTCACTGTATGCCAAGAGGTTGAAGCTATAGTATAGGTTTTATAAGTAAAGCCATTTGTGTGCAGGATCAATGTTAAATGAATTATTTACTTCTGGGGAAGAAACAGAATGATAATGGAATCATTGATACAGTCTTGGGAGAGGCTCTGTTTTGTTCTCTTTTTCTTCAATAGCTCGTAAATATCTTCAAGATGTATAATTTCCAGAAAAACAATTGAAAGGAGAGTAGAGAAGAAAGGAGAAAGAATTGTTCTTGTCACGGCAGCAAAACCAATGTTGTGATGTAACCACTACAAAGAGTAATAATATAAAGCCCAATTCAGAAATGTGTTTTGGGTTGCTTTTTTAGTGCAAATGAGAACAACAGCCTTATTAAATGCTTTACACTGAGTTTCAAAGAACTTTACAAATTATCCTGCTATTAGGTTAATTCTTGTATTCATTATTAATTGACTGGGAATTAGAACCTTCTGGAAAAAGATGTAAGGGGACAGAAGCAGAGAAGACATTATATTGAAGAATCTTGTGTTGTAAGGCAGAAATTAATGTCAATTATTTTTTGTGGTGGTATCATACATGGTTTACAGTAAAACAAAAAGGTGGAGCTTGTAGGCTGCTTATTCTATCACACATAGCTCAGTCTATTTCATTCAGGCTCTCTGATATGGATTAGTTTTTCTAATTCCTCTCAGGTTTTGATCCTCACAGATGAGGGGAGGAGAGGCAGTATAGGAGGACACTAATGTGTAAATTTCTCCCTTTTTTTGGTAGACACATCCACTAGGAATATTTTGAATCTTTCAGTCTTTTTATTATTGGTTTTTTTTTTCCTTTTCTCTTTTTTTTTTCCCATTGTCCACCAGCTGCAAACAGAGTGAAACGTTTCCATAAGTTCTTAGTTTGAGAGTCTTGGCCACCTCTTCTTAGACCTGACTGTGTGTACGAGGTTGTGGAAATGTCAAAACACAGTACTTTTTCTTAGCCCAGTCATCCCAAGAGAAGAAAGAAGAAGAAAAAAAAAGCACAGAGAAAGTGACCTGGGCGATTCTCAGTATCATCCAGGGAGCAGCAGTAGTTCCTCTGGCACTACGCAGAAGGATAGCAGCCTGATCAATAGAAAAGGTCATTACAGATCCAGTTACCATGATGTCTTACAGTACATCCAACTTCTATCCCACTACTGCTGACAAGTCAGGAAGGTTTACATGGGGCCTTCCTATGTGTTACCTTTCATATCCGCCCTTCTGCTCAGGACTTGCTTTCCATTTTTTTCTCCTATCTGATGAAACAGGTGGGTACAATTACCTACAAGCAAAACAGAATTAATGATGAATAGCTATTAAGGAAAAAAATCAATTATGAATAGCAAAATACAAGGAAAAAATCTACCTCCCAAATTCTATGCTAAAATAAATTTTCTCAATGCTTTGCTATAATTGCGGGTTAGCTGACTTCTTAAAATTAAGAAACATGTTCCATGACTTAAAAAACTTTTGTTATAAACCTAATAGAGTTGTAAATGTGTGAGTACATTATTAAAATGGATAATGATAGTAATAATAATAATAATAATATTAGTAATAATAATAATAAAATGTGGTCATCTTCTGTGAACGGTATTCTTTTTATACCAACTAACTTTTAAATACAACAGAAAAGTTAAAAGATGTAAATGTGCCAATAATAAAAATACATACTTGGAAAAGAAAAATAGTATTTAAATACTGTCTGTCAGCACCATCCTGGGATGGTTTAGGATGGGTGTTGTTTGCAGATTGGAGTTGGTGATCCACCTACTCTATTCAGATGTGAGACACATCTGGTGTGCTGGGTTCCTCAGGACAAGTAAGATGTAGACTTACTGGACTGAGTCCAGTGATGGGCCATAAAGATAATTAAGGAATTGGAGGATCTCTTACATAAGGAGATACTGAGAAAGCTGGGCTTCCTCAGCCAAGAGGCAGCTTCTGGGGGAACTGAGCATTGTGCATAAATACTTTTATATGCAAACCAGTTGTTTTGTCTAGCTTACAATAATATTCATACAAATATTCTGTCAGCATCTTAGTATTCATATGTTTTACTTCATTGTCTTTTATTTTAAAAAATTTCCTGGTGATAAAAAATCGTAATTAAGTGGGATTCTAAAATGTATGTGCTGTGGATGGCTCAGCAATCACAGCAATCCTCTCCAAAATCTCAAGGAACACAGGGCAAGTCCTTCTGTGTGTTACATACTACCCTGAGAGCAGTTGGATGAATTGGTTCTTATTCCAGTCTTAAGCTATATAAAAAATTGTTTCTGGTTTTGGATTGTTTTTTTGTTTACTTTTTGGTTTTGCTATTTTAATTTTTTTTAAATAATATTTTTTTGTCTTCTTGGGAGAATGGTTATTGGTTTCTTTGTTTGCTTAGCTATTGTTATTTTACTTTGTTTTTACTGGCTGTTGCCTCTGGAATACAAATTTGGAACACAGAGGAATTAAGTTTAACTTAAGGGTAGCAAAGGTATTTAGATGTAGCTCTCTGCAGTCCTCTTAGGAATAGTCTGGTATACAGTTCATCTAGCAAGGAGCAAATAGTCATGTGTCAGCCCTGTGCAAATGCTTTAGACACAAATATTTCACTAGAATAAAATAGAATGCTAACGTGCATTATACCTTTTCAGCGTGTATCATTTACAATTATGTCTGCCTTTTGACCTTACCTTTTGAAAATATTTTTCTTTCAGCTCTCCTGTGTCATTTTGAATGTCTCTGTTTTATGAAGGTATAGTGGCTTTCAAAAGCTATAGAAGTAAGGTGTACCCTCAAGTCACAGGTCACAACTCTCACATAGCAAAGGATTAAGTAATTGTTTTATTTACGAAAGCTAGCACATCAAGCTGACACCAGGCACTTTAAAACAGGACCTTATTTCATTATGCTGTGTTATGCTTACTTATTTTATTGTAGAACTGTTGCACCCGTTAATTTAGCTGACATAATGCCCACAAATATTGAAGCATGAACATTTCATCATATAAATTACTGGTATGAGACCTGTACAAATATAGAACTAAATCAGGGCCTGAGTAGCCTGGCTTAATCTCCCCCCTCCCCTAGCCTTTGCACAGCTTTTTCACAGAAAACAGGGAGCAGAGCTCTGAAACACAGTCTGTCTTCTGGGCTGTAGCTGTGGCATTAAACCACACATCAATTCTTTGCTGAGCTGCTGGGAAAACTGCAGTTTGTCCTGTAACAACAGTGCTGCAGCAGGTTCAAAGCTTTCAACAGACAGGAAATGAGCTCATTGCTAATGGAGAAAAAAAATTTAGGAAAATTATTTGGGGGAGGGTTTTCTTCTCAAAATTTGGGCATGAAAGGGGTGATTCTGTGGAAGGTAAATAATTTTTGAAGGAACTTTCATAAATTCCATTTTCAGTATCTCTCTAGATCAGCCCTGGATCTCTAATGAAGGAAAATCAAAAGCAGCATTCTATGAGCTCAGTCACTGCTGTCGTAAAGTTATTTTTAGGTTAAGTTCTCAAAGTTACAGAGACAAAACAGAGTTAAAGAAAGTTTCGACTGACAAAGAAGAGAAATAAGATTTGTTAATGCTCCTAAGCCCAGTCATTGTGATAAATGAACATTTTCTTTCCCTTGTGCTGAATAATATTGCATTTGTTGGTATTTGTTTTACATATGGTCATGTATTCAAAATGCTTCGGTATTTTACAAGAATAAATGACAGCTTTTAGAGGGTAAGGCCATTATTTAAAAAAAAATAGTCAATGAGATGGAAATGCTCTGCCCCTACTGTCAGCTTCTGTGCCATGTGTGGCCCCAGAGTACAGAATACAGCAAGCCAGGACTAATCCTGCAGATTGATACAGCACCATCAGCTCTTTCAGGAACCACACTGGGGATTTGAACCAACCACTTTAACATCTGATTTTGTTTGATGTGCAGGGAATCTCAGTCTGCTCTTTCGTTATGTTTAACCCTGACCGCAGCTTAGTGGCTGGGACTGGTTTCCAGACCACTGTTTTCTTTACACAACTGTGATCCATCTCCTGGCCACCTTCCTATGTTCTTCTTAGGACACTAAGCCTCTTTCCAAAGTACTGTGGGGGCACAGCAGTGTGGGAAGACAGATAGTTGTCGGGTTTTAAGGTTTCTTTTCCTGAGATTGAGGTGGTGGTTCGTGGTGGGCTGGTTCGAGTGGTGCTTTTTTGCCCTCAGCCCTCTGAAGCTTTTGAGTCTGGCGCGAGAATGAAACGAAGTCTGCAAGGTCTTGTTTTCAGGTTTCTCGCGTTGTTTATTGTTTCTTATCTTACAAATTTCTCTGTGCCCAGCCAAGGTCTTCACAGCAGCTCAGGCACAGGATGACTCCTTGACTCCCAACTCCAGACTCCCTTTACTGNTTTCAAACTCTCTCTCTCAGGTCCCAGAACCCTCTACCAAGGTCTGTGACTATCCAGGGCAACCAGAGGAATGCCCTGGACTCCAACAGATAGTCATAGTGCTAAAGGCAATCCTGCCTCTTATATATTGCAGCTGTGTTAATTACCAAAGAGTGGGAACAGCCTTGTCCTCACAGCTGGGTGTGATAAAAGAGTGAGTTAGTTGGTAGAGAGTCAGTTGGAGTTCGTTGGCTGTACTGTGAGGATGAGGGGATAGGAGGTTGTGTGAGGGACAGAAAAGGTAAGCCACTGTTGGAGAGATAGACAGGGTTAGGTGGCCGTGCTGGGGACAGGAATCAGCGAGCTGGAACTGCAGAAGGAGGAGAGAAAGAGCCAGAGCTATGGGGAGCTGCCCATAGGATTGCTACATAGAAAAGGTATGAAAGACTTCTAGATAACATTCTGATGCTTGAAGCCCTCAGAAGTTTTTATTGAAGCACTCTGAATGCTGTAACTGTCTTGACTCTGACACAGCAGTTTCTTCCCATGGCTGGAGTATCTCATTGCTGCTGTATACAGAGTCAAGCAGGATCACTTTTTAACATGATCTATTTGAATAGAAATTACACTTAGGCGTGAAATAGCTTTCTTTGGTAAAAGCTACTAACAGCTGAAACAGTAGGTTGGTTTTTAAGTATTTATGTTTCTCAGTACCTGGAAGTTTGGACAGTTTATGCTTATGCTTTGCAACTTTTAGTGAGACTTTCTGGTTATCGCCAAAAGAAATATATCAACTGAATTTTAGAGGAGAAAGTAAAGTTTCCTGTTGCCCTCAGCTTTCTTGCTCATGAATGTTTGAACTTTACAGTCCAGGTTTCTCACGCAGCTTCACATAAACAATGCATATTTTTAGATTGTTTTTCATATTTCTCCTTTGGGAGGAGAATGTGATTGATGGTGGTATTCACCATCCAGATCAAAGAGGTGGCAACCTAAATGACCAATCTCTTGGCCTCTGTACAAACTGTGTATATGGAGTCGGATGAGGAAGAATTTAGAATAAAGTGTGATTAGCTTTCCCTTCACCTGCTGCTGCCTGCCTCGTTTCTTTGATGTGTGATCGTGCATCAGTTTCCCAGTGTCTCTTTTTATTTCGATTTCATGAAAATTACATGAATATCAAAAGGGACAGAATTTGTTTTACAGTCTAGAAATATTAAGTATTTCATCAGACTTGTTTTTATGGGGCAGTATTGAAAACTTTGTTGATTTTTAATGTTGTATTGTCCTAGAGGCAAAGAAATAAGAAATCTACTTCACCCTTTCTTTTTATAGACAATGATAGAAGGTCAGCTCTCTGTGAGATGTGTTTTCTTTGATTTGTAACAAACTAACACGAAGCTGTGAGGAAAATAAAGATATGACTGTGCAAATTTGGCCAGAAAAGTTTCCAAATAAATAAAGTATTAAGTTCAGGGATTTGATATGATGACAATAAAGTTTAGGGATTTTTGTAAATCTTAGCAGTGAATGCAAGCTTTCTTTCACTCTAGGAAATCTGTAAAAGCAGGTCCCATCACAGGCTACTTTGCTGAAAAATTAGACTTGTGACAAGTTAATTATACAAAAGGTGTTTACTAACCCTAGGAGTGATTTAAGAGAAAGTAAGTTCTCCTCTTTGTACTGAAACCCATGGTTTTGACACCTAAGTCAATCCTTTTACTCCCATAGTGACACAGTGAGAAATAGACTTTGGGATGAAACCCTCATTCACAATATGCAATAGTTTGGTCACCCCAAAACCTCAGTCAAGGCACCTTCCTGATAGAGCGCTCTATGGGTATTGACTGTATTCTCCCTACAGGATGGTAAAGGCCCCTCGGGTTTGGGTGGCAACTGCAGGGCTGAAATCTCAATGGACAATCTTCTCCCTGAAGCTTCCTTCCACTGCTGAGCTTGTGTGAAAACTGTGTTCTTCAGTAAGGTTTTACTACAGCTCACACCTCAGGCTGAGATCAGGTCTAGCCCAGCATAACAGGGAGAGAGACAAACTGTGGGCTATGTGGCTTAATTCAAATATAACTGTTTTAAACCAATTTCCATGTCGTGGGGAGTAAAGGACAGCAGCCTCAAATCAATCAATGAAGTCCTTTTGAACAGATACCAAAGAAAGATTAAACATTTTTTCTCTGCTGAGATGACCCTTAAGATGATCCTTATCATGAATCCCTAAGAGACTTCTGCTGAATTTGGGTTCACGTATGGCTCACTAACAGGTTTTATTTCTCCTTTGGGGAAATACCCACACTGGATTTCAGGAGAAAAAACCTCATATTTTCCAAACAGTCAATGTTTCAATCAGCAATTATCTCCACTCTATGTCTTATTTCTCCTTGATAATGCAAGAATTGTGGAGTGCTTTTTGCTCAATGTTCTTTATTACAGGCAGTTCAGGCTAATCCAAGTATAACTCACTATGTGGTTTTTTAATAATAGCTCCTTCTGGATACCTGAATGCATATAGAAATTCTTTTTGAATGTCTAATTGCCTTTTTTTTCTAATTTAGCTAAATATATGATTAGGCATAACTGCTAACTGTAACAAACTGATTACTAAACTCAGCCAAACCAAGAATATAAAATCTTATTGTTTCATTCCTTACTTCAAAATCAATAAATTTCTTTTTTCTGTTTATCAGTGGCCGAGACATAAGTTTAAGTTAGCATGACCAAGATCTGGCCCTATTTTATAAATAGCAGAAAGTGTAACACAACTACATATTTTTTGTTCCTTTGGCCTGCTGACAGTCTTGTGTTCTGTCATCCACAAATTTAATGAGTATCTAATGAAGACATCGACTTGGAGTCCAATCTATGGGGACCCCAGAAGGAAATTTAAACTACAGCAAGCAGTAGGATCTGAGGAGAGATAACAGTACTTTTAAGACCTGTTTGTAGTGGTAAAACTGATGTTTCTGCTCTATCCCTGTTACCAAGAAATTTTGCTCCTTAAATTCAAACACTATTTGGCTACTGCCAATTTATTGGTAAATCTGAACACCTGTATTGCCAACAGTTTTTTTCTGTACAGTGGTAAATATGTGCCTCCAACAAGACCTCAGGTTGGGTTAAGCTTCTTGAAGACACTGTTTACTTTCAAGTCAATAGGAGCAGTGATGCTAAAGCACATTAAAATGCCATAATGATGCTTCATTATCAGCTAGCCTCACCATTAGCACATTGTTATTGTGTTTGTATATGCATGTATGCACTCATATATCTGCCAAAACCTGACAGGTCACCATTCCACCTCTAATTGTTATGAATGATTTGAGAGAGAATCTAGTTGGAGAACAAGAGCAAGAGTGGAAAAAATAGATTCTCTCATACTTCCATGTTGTTTTCTCCCCTGCAGGTTTGTTTTTTGTTTGTTTAGGTTTTTGTTTGTTTTTCTTCTTTTGTGTGCTTTTACTACATCGAATTTCTTGAACTATATTCCTGAAAATTAACTGAAAAAAATTTAGTGACCTAAATAAGTGGGTTCTCCTGATTCATCTGAGTTTGTTAGTGGAGAACACTCTAAAAGTATTTTTGTCAGTTTTCTTATAATTTCATTGATTTGGGGGTTCTTTAAAAATATTCAACAAAAAAGTGCTCTTAATCAGGAGAACAATGAAACAATATGTGACATTTTACTCAGCAATCATGTTTCATAGTCAACAATTAATCCAGAATATTTTGCTTACCAGATATCTATGATGGGTATAAATAACTAGGTGGGATGATAAATTAGATATAAGAAAGTCACTGTTTTGTTTCTCATAGGAAAAATTCTCTGAAACATTCTAATCCTCTATGACCCTGTTCGGTTCCAATGCCATCTTCATCTCCGGAATTAGTATTCTTGCTTCACTGTCAGGTGTCGTGTACATTTAGCAGTGTGTTCCACTAGGTTTGTTTTATCACAGACTACCTTTTACAGTCCTCTCTGTTGTGAAGCCCTATAAGCTCTACACAGTTCTTCCCCCACACTGCACTGCTTGAGGAGGTTTTATTGTCAATCAGATCCCTTTCTGCTGCCAAACAATAATTCTGAAAATTGCATTTCAGATGTCCACCTTCTCTTTTTTCCCTTTCTGGGAGAACAGTAAAATATAATATTAAATTCTGTTAATGCCTGAAACTGTTATTTACCTGTGCTTTTTCAGTCCTCTGTCTTCTGCAGAAACACCTGTTTCTGTATATGGGTCAATTTTTCAGCATTTCCAGACAAGTTAAATGACAGTAAATATTGAACTGGAAAGTCATTTGGTCTCAAGTTTCTTTTCTAGATCTAGTTTTGATTCGGGAAATTTTTTGTTCTGGTGTTCCCACGTTACTTCCAAGGCATGACAAGAGAGGCCTCTTATATACGACATCTCATAGCTCCCTTTAAAAGGAATGTGTGCTGTAGAAGTATCTTGCTCTCATATAGACCATTTTTGCATTTACACATTTTAACATTACCCACTCTTTTTAAGTCTTAAAAGCAGTTTTCTTCCTCTCTTCTTTTACTACTCTTGTGTTCATTGATGCTGTTAGAAAGGACTAACTCCCATATCTTTGGAATCCAGAATGACACAGGGAAACGGAAGTGACTGGGTGCCAGACACAGAAAAAAGAGGCCAACCTCCTGTGCTGAACACAGAAGTTCTACAGTTCTACCCCCTAAAAGATATTCCTTATCAAGGTCCACCTTCAGTTAATCATTGAAAGTCCATACTAGATTTTACAGAAGGTAAGGAGCAATAGATAATATTTTCAGTAGAAAGAAGTCCTGTGAGAAGTATGAAGGGAGATGCAATTTATAGTGTAGATATGGTAAAATTACTTAGGCAATTTTAATCTAAAGCAGAATTATTTCTGAAAAAAAAGAATACAATATATTAGTAGTACAACTAGCTAGGTTTTTTTAGAGCATATCTAATTTTTTTAAAATAAAATATTGAAGAGCTATGCAAATGTAGAAGCCTTATTACAGTGGTACTGTATCATATGCCACTAAACTTCTGAAATCAGGATTTTCATTACAGTTGCTTGTGCTATTATTTTGAGTGGTTTATAATTCATTAGTAAAAATTCAGTGCAGTCCAAATTGTAACATACAACTTTCTAATCCAAAGAAAACGTATCTTCTAGCAGATTCCTTTTATCAAGTTACAGGACCTGTACCAATTTTTTTTTTTTTTAATATGGACACTGATCCTGCTTGCTCTTGTTCTTTCTTTGGGACATAATACCTTTATATAATAATAATAATAATAATAAAAAAAAAAAGCCAGAACAGAAGAAGAGAAAGAAACTTCCTTTTAAAAACATCACTTCTATTCTCTTTCTTAGCTGATGCAGTAGTAGAATAGCTGTCCCTTGAGTATTCTAGAAGACATTCTAAGTCCCTCTAAAAGTGGAATATGAAATGTATTGTTATTTCAGGCAAACTCAAACAATATAGCTATTGTTTCAGGAAAAGGAAACAAAAAAAGGAATAAAACTCCAAACCCCCAACCAACTAACCAAACCCAAGAGCAGAAGAAAACTTGTTAAGTGGGAATTACTTATATTGCTCTCTTACTAGATCCTCCAAATAAATCCACTTTGCTTGTTGCAAAATTCGTGCAGGTAGGTGAAGAAACACAATCTCCCCATTGCCCTGATCTGGCAATTCATTGACGGGCTCTGCTGCTCCCATCTAGCCTACATACTTGTGTTTTATTTGCGTGGAAACCAGGAGCTGCAGAGATGGAATGAAAGCCTGGGCGACCACCAGTCCTTAAGACTGGGTCACAAGCACATTGTTGTGGGAGTGTCCGGACCAGATAGCATGGATGTGCTCCTGGATACAGTACTATAGATGCCACTTACAATGTGGAGGTTTTATTAAATACATGAAAAAGATCCTGTCCAGCTGCTGTGAATAATTAGGGTTAAATTGTTAAATGTATGTGAATAAAATATATGTGCATATCTTTGCCATTCATCCTCTTAAAGAAGAAATCACTTGTATGACATTAGGAAGAGGTATTTGGTTCACTTTGCATGTCTATTACTAGAATGTCATTCGAAGCAGATGCATTTTGCATTGTAATCTGAGAGTAATTAGGCTCAGTAATGAATACAGAACAGTGTAACAGCTTTCTCTCTTGGGCCCCATCAGCCGTGGTGTTTTCTCTCAGCACAGCTGCCGTGAACACGAACAGAAAGGAATAATTCTTGTGATGTATCAGTCAAGCGTTTTCATTGCTATGAAGTCTCAAAGTCAATAACACATATTCTGAATTGGATTTAAACTCCAAGACTGGATTTATTCCAAGTATTTTTTTAAAATGCAAAACTTTAAAAATCGTGTTGCAGTTCATCACTTCTTGTTGCAATGAGCTACATGTTTATTTCTCAGGAATAGGAGTTCACAGAAGCAATGGAATTTAAAATGGCAGTTGTAAATGGCCTCATGGAAAGAAAAATCATTTTAGGTAGAAGTAAAAATGATGAGTATGCATACTCTTAGCAGTGTAAAACTGCTAAGCTAACAGTAAACCTTGTTATCACAGCTCTGGTTTATGACAACATGACTGATGCAGCAAGAATAACATTAAGTTCTCATCTTTGTATGGCTTACAGAGATTATGCTGTTAGCTGCTATCAAAACACAACTTTCCTCTTCTATACTACAGTTTAAAAATATGTCATAAAAGACACTCAAAGAACATAGGGATGTTTGTAACATTATGGGAATTCTGTATGTGCTATTTCATAATTATTCAGGAGTAGTTCAAGCAGGAAAAGCTGTGTGTAAGTAGAACTGGAAAGGCTGGTCTGATTACAGGTGCTCCAAGAGTACCCAAGGGACTTCATAGAATCAAGCTTTTTGTGGGTGTGATGGTAAAATCATGGCAAAACTCAGTCAAAAGAACTTAGGCTCAAAATATTTGTTGCTTGCCAATGAGTATTCTAAGAACATACACGTTTTCTAGCAGTGAGAATAAAACTGTAATGTAATAATGATCACAATGGTCTCAGAAGCATACAAGCTAAAGTCTCCTAGAAATACAAATTCTGCAATAGTTGCTGGCATAGTAAAAAGACCTGGTCTGTTGTAATGGTTGAAATTCCTTAATTGGGGTTGGACCAAAAAAAAAAAGATAAAAAACCTAACTGCACACTTTCTTAAACAAGAATTTTGTAGAAATTTCCTTTTTATTCTGACATTCAGCTTGCAAATGTGACCTTGTGACTCTGCAGAATACAATTTTGGGAAATAAAGACAAAACTTTTGTTTATTGCATGAAATTTTATACAGGGATATCAAGTAATACACTGAAACCAAGATGAAAATATCTTTACATGTCCTTGAACTCCTGTAGTATTTCAGTTTATTTTAATTTCTGGCTTTTATTTATGATTGGTTTTTGTTTTTTTTAATTTTTTAAATTAATATTAAAAGTGAATTTCTCCCCTGCCGTGTCAGTTTCTCCTTCATTCTTAGTTTGACTGCTTTTTCTCTGCAGTCTGTTTAAATTCAAGTGGGAGTCATGCTATAATGGATCTCACACTGAAGTGATTCCCTGCACCATTTTGACTAAGTGATAGTGACAAGAATTACCTAGTGCAAATAACTTTTATTCTTATTTACCTTGTGACTGTTTCTCCAGCCAAACAGTGCGAAGGAGCCTTCGTGCAACAGAGACTGAGGCACAATGAATTGTTTTAAAATTAAATTCCAACACATTTCAATGTACCTTGGTCAGTCTGCTGTCAGAGCTTGTTTTTTAGCACAAATTCTTGTTATATCCTTTCTACTTCTTGGTGCCTCTTATGGTTATTTTTAATTAAAGGTTGCACTTTGTATAATATTTCAAATGTTTCATTTATGGACCAAGGAACACTGAAAATCTGTGTTTAACATAACCCAGTGTGAAACCCTTCCAGTATGAAAACTGAAAAGTAAATGCAGCTTTTACTAGACTCAAGCTTAGCCATTGCAGTTCATTGTTCCATAGAAACAAAAGAAGTTTGAAGAAACTGCTTGAATTTTCAGTTGGTTCTATAATATATAGATTTTTTTTAACTTTAAAAGTCAAGATTTTTTTTTAATCTATCCTAGATATCTTTTTCTGTTTGTCTGCATCACTCTTAGGGTCCAATAAAAAAATATTTTTATTCCTGGTTTGCTAGTGGTCTGTTGAAAGGCTTAGGGACTAGGCTATTTCACCACTTAGGTTTCCCTGTCTCAAAAGCGGAGCTAGTGCTGATTTTCTCCTTCCTAGAGCATTCTGATATCTGCTGAAGAAAAGTACTAAACAAATGTATGCTATTAATAATAGCTATATAAAAGGTACAAGGTAAAACAAAACTTAAAAAAAAAAAAGTCCAGTTTTTACTGGGTCTCCCTGTCATAATAGAAAACTTAAAGAGGTTCTCATAAGGAAAGGTCTGCCTTACAGAAAATGGAAAGATTGTCTAAATGAGAAGAAAAAGAAAGCTCGTGAAACATGACAAATTGAGCTTAAAGACAGAGCCTGATGACTAGAACAAAATTCGAGGAGTGGTTTGCAATGCTTAAGTTGCCAGTAAAAAATCGTTTGCTTCTTCACCCGGTATGGGAAGACAAACAGAAAATTTGATGACCAGCATGTTGCAGGGTACTCATGGGTGAACAAAACACTGCAGAGCAGTGTAACAGGTTTTTGTATTAGTCTACTGATTAAGTCTTTGATAATTCTCACTTCCTCACTATTCTTTGCAGCAGAGGGATTGGAAGAGTTAGAGAAATTTGTTGTGAATATGCAGGAGGAATTAGACCAAACAAAAGTTAGATAAGTCTCCAGAACTGTATGACATGTGGAAGAAATCTTTGGAGCAAAGCCTTGTAAACTATAATTGTAAACAGTGCAATGTAATTTCTACTGTGCTAGAAGACTAAGTCCCATTACAAAAAAAGTTGGAGAGCCACAGAGGGCAACCTGATAATGACAGACCAGAAAGTCTGATTTCCAGCCTGGCAAGGTAAACATATCTAAAAGATATAATAAGTGAGCTTGCTCAGTCAGATCACTCTCACAGCACTCCATCAAGTGTGTGTCAAGATTTTGATTTACTGAAGGTAAATGAGTCTTTCCCTTGCTTTTCCATGTGCTCAATAGTCTTGTGCTGTTGGTGGGAAGGAGGGAGGGGTTGTGGGAAGAAAAGGTGGTTTTAAGGACTTATTTTAGTTTTCATTATCCTCTACTGATTTTGTTGGTAATAAACTCACTCTCGAAAATGAACCAGTTTTGCATTTGTAGTATTTTCTCCTGGTCCTTATGTCAGCTTATGAGCCCTTTATTTTTTTCCCCTCTCCTGTGGCCAACTGTAGCAGGTGAGGCTGAGTGAGTGGCTGTCATGTATTCCTGGCATTTGGCCAGTATCAAACCACAACAGTCATGCACATAACATTTTTTTTTCAAGTTTGCAATTCTTCAGGTTAACATTTGGTAATGTTTGGGGTCTTTAGAAAATCCACTGCTTTGATTAAATGGTTTTCTGCAAGAGGAAATGTACTACTCACTTAAATCATCCTCAACATAAAGGAATGGAAAATGATAAAATACGTGGGATTCTTGGGATGAGTAAAAGTATGAAGCACTTTACATATGTTTGTGGAGTTAACCTCAGCTGGCAGGTAAGCCCCCAATGAGTCTTTATTTGCTTCACTCTTATGGAATGGGGTGGAGAATTTGAAGGGGAAAAGTGAGAAAACTCAAGGGTTGAGCTAGAGACAGTTTTCTAAGTGTAGAGGGGAAAAAAAGAAAAGAAAAAAAACAGTGATGCAAATTTAACTTACCACCAGCCAACCAACGCCTAGCCAGCCTCTGAGCACTGGTTACTTGGGAAAAATTGCCCTGGTTTTATTGCTGAGCGTGTTTTATGATGTGGAATACCTCTCTTCTCAGAAGAAGAGGGATATTGAGTCAACTCTTCTTCTTCCTGCATCCTCTCCCAGTCTCTTGCCCATCTCCAATCTACATGTGATGGCAGAGTGAGAAACAGAGTCTTGAAACCATGCAAATAATGTTCAGCAGTTGCTAAAACATTGTGTTATCAACAATGTTTTAAGAATGGAATAGAATATTTCAGTGGGAAGAAACCCACCACAGTCCTGTAGTGCAACTGTCAACTCTTTGGCCACAGATCCAAAACACAGAAACATATGGGTTGCTATGAAGAAAATTAATTCATCCCAGCAAGACCCAACAATATGAATAGAGTTTCAGGAGATGAAGGGTTTTTGAAACAGCTGAGGGAGAATTTGATAGAGGAGCATTCAGAAATGTAAGAGAGTACAATTATTCCCCTTTTTCTCACAACAACAGGTCATTGGAGCATCAGAAGAAATGGTCAGGCTGCAGGTATAAATCAAAGAAAAGGAAGAGCTTTTGCACACAGCATGCAGGAAAAGCCTGGTACTCATCACCAGTGCTCCTGTGGAGGCTCACTGTGTTAATGGGTTTGAAAAACTCTTAGGCAAATTTATGGAAGAAAAATCAGTCAAGGACTATAAAACAGGGTGCAGATACAGCTTGTAAC
>VXBB01021895.1:905416-932447 GCA_013399915.1 Illadopsis cleaveri
GAAGAAAGAGCTTGGAACGGAAAAAAAAAAAAAAAAAAAAATCCCCAAATGGAAGGCAGCTGGTAACCAAAGGAACAGGGAGAGAAAGTAGCAGTATCTGGTTTTGGTATTCCTAAGCTCTCTCAGCATACATTTTGTACAGGCTCCTTTCAGAAATGGGATAGAGGCTACACGGATCTTTGCTCAGATAAGTAGTTTCCTTCTCTGCTTTTACCTTCATGTTCTTAGTATTAGATTGCAGTTCGTCTCAGGTTATACTTTTCCAGTGACACATTTTAAGTAGAGGGGGCCTTGGAAGATAGAAACCAGAATTTCCTGACAAAGACAATTAAAATGTTCCCTATCTACTCCATTTATTTGTGTTAGGTGTTCAAAACTAATTTCTTCTCCAGCAGGTGATTTCCATTCAGAAATATCCCAGTTGATCTGTGTTTTAAATTCTTATTTTAACCATTTGCATGCTTTTTTCTCCACCCCCTCCAAGTTCTCCAAGTGATCTAATTTCTTCCACATAAGGTGTTCAGAGTTTCTTCAAAACCTTCATTCCTTATCTGGAGTCTGTGATCCCTGATGACACCCATCCCTCCTGTTTGACAGGTCAACCTGATCAGAGAAGGAAAGGTGATTCTGGTTAAAGATGTGGTGAAATAGTGATTCTAATTAGAAGCAGTTAGAAAATTCTCCGTTTCAGTCTACTGCTTTCATTTTACACAGGTTATCCAGTATCTAAATTAGAAGCAGCAGGTACCTGATCTGAAAATAAATTGTTTTCCCTTAAATCTGAACCTTTGTGCTTTAGTTTTACTTTGCCTGACACTTCAGTCTGAGTTAGTGGGAAAAGCTACATCAAACTCTGTTTTGGAACTGTAAAACTTGCAGCACTGGTTTATTCCCTGAGGGTGTTGTATGGGCTTCAGTAAGGGCTTTTAGACAATTGTGGCTAATATAGGTAATACATCCAGATAAAACACTTGTTGCTTGGTAGCTTGTTTTCATTAGTATGTTGAAAACACAAAGACTGAAATAAGGCCCATCTTAAAAAGATTCTGACCATAATGATGTAGGATTATAACCAAGGCATTTTATGCATATATCTTCAACTATCATATTTTCTAATTTATACAAGTTTAATAATAACTTATTGAATTAAATTAAAATTCCATTTGAAATCCATTATTTTTAACCAAGGAAGAGTTGAATCTGAATTTAAGATCAAATCGAAATTTAATTAAACAACATGGTTAAGTCAGATTTTATATTTTTGAATTGTGCACTAAAGTAGTATTGACATTTAGGTTCAGGGCTTTGCACTAGTAACAAACGCATTGCTAAAGCATTTTAGACATAAATATTTTGTTCAGAGAAAGAACCTACATAAGCCCAAATATTTATCCACAAATTGAGTCAATGGCCCTATCATCTAAGTACATGTGTATAAACGCAAATATAAGAATGGTGCAGATTACACCTTTTAATTGCTGTTTTAAGATCTTTTTCTTCACTTAAAATTTGGGATACAGTTGTATCCATGGTTCCTCCAGAAGCAGAACTGTCTTTTAGAATAATGACACTGAAGAAATAATACCTAAAACAAGGAGAGAGGGGAAGTAAAAATTATATCCTGCTTGATTTTATGGCATCATCCTTAAAACAACTGACACCAACTGCACATCTGGGTCCCAGTGATTTGCTCCTCTACTGTGAAAAAATGATTTTTGGGCAAGGCCTGATATGTTGAATTGGACCATGTTTTAAAATGACATATTATTGTCATGTTAGCAAATGTGGTTTTAGAGGAAAGACTGAACTGTTTCTGCACACACCTGCGCTCTGTGCAGTGCCTGGGGAAAGTGAGGGTCCAGAGCAGCAAGCATCTCTTCTATGGACTACCTGCAAGAAATGGTGAAAAACATACAGAATCCTGTGCAGTAAATGTTAGGAAAAGGCTCATCTTTAATTCTTAGATGTGTTGCTGTGTCACTGTGCAACAGAGAACTGAAGGTAAGAGAAATGAGAAAGGGGGGAACACAACACATTTGTGTGAGGTAGAGGTTGGGGGTCACAGTCAAGCATGCAATCTTTGTCTCTCATGTTTTTTTCCTGAACATGTAAATTGAAATGAAACTGGAAAAGCTATCTCAATCTGGTTTGAGAAATGGAACTTGGATCCTGATGTCTGTCATCTTTGCCAGAGGACAGGCATTCTCTGAGGACCTGGAGTGCAGGGGGTTTCCCATGGGGAATGGCATGGAGCAGGGCATGACAGCCAGGACCATCCGAGCCACGAGCCAGGAAGCTGAAAGTGGGTACTAGGCTTTAGGCTTTTGGGGGAGTCCTGGGGCCTTGGCCAGGGAAGTGGGCCCATTGGCACTCCCAGGGATAGTCTCTTTCCCAGCAAAGCCTTTGCTTACATTGCTTTGCTCTCGTTCTTTCCATTTCCTCAATGAATCTTTCTTTCCTAATAATCTTGTGACAACATGAAAGAAGAGAAGCAATCCAATCCAAAACTTGTACCAGCCTATTGTAGAGAGAGACATCAAACCACAGGAAACCTATCAAATTTTCTGTCAGGTGAGAATCTATTTTTATTTCCTAAAATAACAGCAAATGCTCAGGATGATTCACATCTCTTCTTGTCTCTGTTGAACAAACAACATTACACAGGCTGTCACTTCAGTTGTAGGTTTTGGTGTTCAGGACATCAAATGTATCAAGGAGAGTGGAGCTCAAGTTTATAGTGTGATGGGTTAGCACAGGGATAACTACATTGCAGATAACTTATGACTTTTCATTATATACTATGAAATTTTCTGGGTGTGACATTTTTGAACTTGTGCTTTTCCAGAAGGTGACTGCTAAACAGTTCCTTGTGACAATTTAGAAAAAATATCAGACGATTACTAATTCGTTTGGCACTGCTTTCTAATAATGTAAATCATGATGTTCTTCTGTGATATTAGTGGATATAATCTCTTTCAAAAATCCTACAAAATCCTGTCTCTTGTCTCAGTACAGCCAAGTATATCTGCTTTAGCGTATCTAGATTTGGCAGTGTTCCAGTTTCTTTGATGTATTTAGTTAGAAAGAGACTTGATAAGTAGGTACCAGTGTTTAGGGATGAGTGAAGCCAGTTTAATGAAGGTATTTTGAGATTCAAGGGTTTGTCTTTTCTCCAGTGTCCCTTCCCTCTTCTGCTTACCCTTAAATGTAGTTAGATTGAGGTTTATTTGACTTGGAAATAAAATCTTCATACCTAAACTTAAAGGAGAACATGGGAACAACTTTTCTGGTTTTGTGGGAAGAAAAACTCCCAAAACCAACAGGACCCAACCCCCCGCCCCGCCCCCCGCAACAAACACAACTCAAGGCTTTTTGCTTCTCTCTCACAGTAACAGAAAGAAACAGATTTTGCCTCTAAAAGCTCTTGCCAACTGTGAGATCTTATTAAATAAGAGAGCAATGAATGACTAGTTCCAATGATGGTTTAGAAGACACACTTGCCAAGTGTCTTACAATATTTGAAGTAGTGGCATTTCACCATTTTTTATTTCTATGAAATTCTTCATGGGCAGAAGCCTTCCTTGTGTTATACAGTAGCATAATCTCTTTTCATACTGAGGTATTTAGTTATTAGGGTCACAAAACTGAACAGTAAGCACTTGATATATATTGTTTCTGCTCATACAACATCGTGGCCAGACTAATGGATCGTAAAGAACTGAAGACATAGGTAAGAGAAATAAAACTCCATTTTGCTGTTCTTTCCCTGCTGAGGTCAGAAGGCAACTGAGTCCAGAAACACATCAAGCAGCTTAGTTGCTATACTCCTTATTATGGTACAGCACTAAATATGTTTACATTTCTCTGCAAAGTTTGCATTTAATAAACAATGTGGCTTAGTGAATCAGAGTGAAGTGAACGTTCGAACAGACCAGCTTTCTGAAGGCTGGATCAACTGTCCTTGTAACATTACAGTCAGAGGTTTGTTCTTTTTTATCTTAAAATCTTCCTGCGATGGAGACCACTCAAACTACTAAATAATCTACCCCAGTGCCGTGATATGAATAGAAATACTCAGCTTGAATTATACATTTGTGGTTCTAAGCTTTGTCCTGTACTTTGATACAATTAGATAGTTAACCATGTCCAAACATTCTTCTTATCTTCCAGTGGTTTTTTAATTTTTTTTTATTTTTTATTTTTTTTTTAGTAATTCAACTTCCAGTGTTACAACAGCTGTTGAAATACAGATGGAAATGCAAGGCCATACATTTATTCTGAATTATTTCCCCCTTTCATCCTATTTAAATTTCTGACTTTTTTCCTTCTTTCATCAATTATACTTAGGGACTCAGAATTGGTTGAATTAAATTTTGAAACCACAGCACCTCTAGGAGCCCAGTGATATCCTGATGGGTATCATGCAGTCTGTGCCTTACAGGAATAGTAAAGAAATACTGAGTTTCTCAGGAAAATGTTTTTTTTTTTTCATCATTACAAATATGATTTGCACACATACTGGAGTTCTCATAGTTGAACTCTAAGTCTGGAAATTTCTGCTGAGAAAAGGTGGTTAATCACCCTCCCTTTACACTTTTCTCTACCTTAACTTCCTTCTCCCATTTTATCCCATACCAAACTCTCTGGCTTCTTTAAAGAGAATATCTTTGTATGCCTGGACTGATTTTTAAGGCTTTTTTTCATTGTTTATGTGTTGTTAAAAATCAGCATGTGAAATGGTTTTGCAGCCTAAGGGCAGAGAGAGGCAGCAGGAAACAGAGATGCAGGAGTTCAGCTTTGTTTTTCTCCTACATGCCCATTGGCAGTCCCTCCATATGTTGGGATTCAGTCTCCCCCAAACCAGTGCTTGAAGCCTTCACAGTATGTTGCTGCTGTAGAGCAGCAAGCATTCAAGGGTTTATCTCTAATAGATGTGATCACTCACTGTTTATGAAGCAGCACAGCTTGTACTGATAATGAAAGACCTCCTGTTTCCTCCCCCTTCCAATTAGCAGGTCTTGTCTGTCTCATATTCCTTATGAAAAAGTTTTATGTCAATATTGACAAGATGAGAAAAGGAAAATGAATTGACTTTGCACAGCTTCAGTCTCATCCTGTGAAAAATTCTGTGGGAGCCGTTCTGTCTTATTCTCTAACACTACCCTAAACATGAGTAATACCTTAGATGTTGAAGATGATACACAGGACACTGACTTTTACATTTGTTTTATGTTGCACTAGAGTGTGTTCAGGGTGTTATGACTCATCATAAAAAACAGTAAAAAGCCCCAAACTCTTTCCCATCAGAAAGAATGAAAAAGACACTCAACTTCCCTTCCAAGTGAGGAATTAGTTAATGGGAGTTGTCCTTATGAAGAAGAAGCAAATGCTAGAAATTCCGTAATTCCAAGGCGGCTTTGTTTCTAAGGAACGGAATCTCATGAGTCAGAGGTGTGACAGCCCATGCAAAGTAGTTAACCTTTCTGGGCTTCCTATTTGCAAAATGAGATAGTAATACATCTACTTACCTTTCCTCTGTTTTGCAAGGATCAATTCTAGAAATTTTAAGAGATGCTTCTTTAAGACAATGTGTGTGCATAAAGTCCAGACAAAGACAAAATGACAAAAAGATAAGAATACTTTTAATCCCAGTCTAAACTGGGTATTTGCTTTTTATCAATCATATTTAATGGGAAAGTAAATGTCAAGGAAATGGATGCCTACATTATTATCTTTAGTAGTTAAAAAGTGTAGACATAGAACAGAGCACTAAAGAATGAAAACAAGGATGAGTACAATGTAATAGCAATTTATAAAAGAGCAACACAAAGTCAATTTATTGTTTAGTAGAGATTCAAGTAACTGATTAGAGAGCAATTCTGATGTGCTACTGTTCACCTAGCACAAACTGTGGTGAGTCACATTGTGAATAATTTGCAGATGGTATTTATTGCAGGTGCCAGCAAACAATGTTTTTGATATCAAGTGAAAAAATTGCGAAATGCCTTTTCTATAACGAATGCAATTTTGCAGCCTACTGTTAGTGACACCATTAGGCACCTAATATTTTAGGGGCTCATATTTGATAGACAAACTGCATTAAATTTTATTTACCTTTGCATTGATGTAGTGCACTTCATCTTTGAGTGGCAAACCAACCTATTTACTTCCTATTCTTTTATTTCTCTCGTTTTCTTCTCCCAGTTATGAGTCACATATACCTAGTATGAAAAGAAAAAAATAACATGCTCAAAAACAATCAGAATAAAAAACTTAAAGAACAGGGCCAGCATTTACAATTGGTTCTTTTCTCCATAAATTCTCCGAAGTCTTGAATTGTCTTCATGCCTACAGTTTGCCCATCTGTGACATCTTCTAGGTTTGTAATCCTAGTTTGATATTTTTAGCACAACAGTGAAACTGAAATAAAGATCCAAATCTGATAATTGCATTAAACTCAAAGAAAATGGGTGCCACATGCAAGTTCCTTTGGGTTTTGTGGAAGATTGGAGTTTTTCCAGAAAATAGATCCTTTTAAGGAGCAATGTCTTAGGAGAAGCTCATACAGAGCAGTGCTCATCAGCAAAAATAAAAATCAGGGCTCTTCACTTGGGCGTCATGCCTAGGGTGGCACAGGGAGTGGAATGCCATTAAATCTATTTCCTCTCTAGACTTCAAAAGCCTTCCAGTAGGCTTTATGACATGGCACCTGGCTTTTGAAAATGATCCGTATGTGCCACTTGCTTGAAGACATCTCCAGCCCCAAGAGAAAACAGACCACCATGCATTTGAGTTGTTAAGTGAGAGGCCGCATCAAAAAGTCAATTAGGACAATGGATGCGTGAATTGTTCCAGGGCATGGTGAGGTTCTAAAGCAACTTCAGTGGGTAAATATCAAAACACACAAGTATATAGAAAACTGACTAATTTTGAGGGGTTGCCTAATAAACATGATATTGTTACCTTAAATACTCAAGGACTTTTAAAAAATTAGTATCTTCCTGTAATAGCTTCATGGATTTCTTTTGACAGTAAGAACACTTCTGTGTCTGAGTTTTTCTCCTCGAACTTTGATGCTTAACTATTGAACATTTGACTAAGAATATATTTTCCAAAACATTCCACATATACCAAAATGCTGTAGAACACATCTGAAAGTAATGCACTTACACAGGTCTCCAAAAATGCTTGTTCTGCTAATAAGATTAGCTGAAATAAGATTAGTTTGTCAGGATACCAGAGTTTTTCTTGTTATGAATTATTACTGCATCCTTTAGTATTTTTTGAGAAAAATTAATTTAATGTAGCAAATACATTTTGAAAGACTTGTGCATGTCTCATCTATAGTGCTGGATTATTAAATTACCTTGTTCACTGTGTTCGAACAAGAATGCATCATATCAATTTCATTACTGACAAATACAAATTCTTGTTTTCATGAGATCAACTTTTTCAACTCCCAGCACCACTGGTAGAAATATATGTGTCTGTCTGAAATGCAGAACTTCATAAAAATGGCCTCACACATTTTAGAAGAAAAGGTAAACTTGTAAGAAATAAACCAGAATCAGATTTAAACTAATTTTTAGAAAGTTCTTGACTATAGAGAAGCCTCTCGTTGGACATTACTAAGTATTATAGTTAAGCTATATTCAATTAGCAGCTCGAACTAATTTTAATGATTATCTTAAAATGTCCAACACATATGGCCTACATATAATTGTCCTGCAAAATGTAACTGAGATTCTGAGGATGATTATTTTTGAAACTCTCCTTATTGGGAAAACACTAGGAGCACCTTTCATTAGGGAAAAAAATAAGAAGTTAACAATTTTGAAATATGGCATTTTGACATGCAAAGTTGCTAAAAATAATGTTACTTCTTTAGCATATACATAGTTAGTGACCATGTTAGATCCTTGCTTACATGTTTTCTGAAATGCACAACTGTGGTGTTTTGTAAGGAGAAAACACTTTAAAAGCACGTATTTGCATTTGTGTGGGTGAACAGAAGGAAACAAAAGAAAATTCCCTCCTGACAATGATAATTTATCTCTAAATGTGGAGGATTTGATCCATAACATTCATCACTGTTATTACAACCAGAACAAAATTGCTCAGATATAAACATAGGTTACTTTCTGGTTTTCTGAGAATTTTAAGTAAGTAGGTTTTATTCTACTATGTTGTATACATTTAATATTTCCTTGTATTAAATGTTAATATTAATTAATGCTTACTAGTCCAAAATAAAAATACTAGTTAGAAATTCTTTTAAATAATTATCCATAATAGACATGGTTGCCATATATCTGTTGTCTTTTCCATCATTTTTAAATGAATGGGAACTTATTTTGACTTGCAATTAATGTATTTTGGAGTAAAATTGTAACAGCTCTTATCAAGGTTCAATTGTCATTGATGATAAGAATTGCACTTGGAGGCAAACATTATATGCTTGACCCACATCTATGTGGGCATTGCCTGACATTTTCTTTTTATTTGTGTGTTACTTAAGTCATAAATGAATTAAAAAAACAAGTGAGCATGGTTTGGTTTCTGTTTTATCTTTTTAGAAAAGACATAGGACAGCACTGATATCATCTGGGCTTAACTGGTCTCACCTAACTCTACATCAGACCTCTTAGTCTTTTTTTTCAGATCTGGAAGGGAAAAATAATGAAACTGCTATTTATTTCACCTATTTTAAGCGTGTATTCCATTTTATTTTAGAGTAGATTCCATGTGATTCAATGTATTTCAAAATGATCACAGCATCAAACCTGACAGAATTCAAGAAACATTTGGACAATACTCTCAGGCACAAGGTGTGATTCTTGGGGCTGGGCTATGCAGGGTGAGGAGTTGGACTTTGATGATCCTTGTGGGTCCCTTCCAACCTATGACATTCTATGATCTTTAAAATGATTTGAGGTTCCTGTGTTTCAAATGAATGCGTAATGCTAATGTGCCTAATTTGATGTAGATAAAATTCCTTCATAATATTCAACAGGTCTGGATTTTCAGAGGTAAATTTGGATCACCATTGGCATTTACCTTACATACCAAATATTTTAACAGAGAGGAAGTGAATAGCATAATTACACCCTTCTGATTTTTTTTTTTTGTGTGTACACTTAAACATAAGAAAACTATTCTCATCAAAAAGTCAATAATTTAGATCACCTGAATTTGCATGAAGAAAAATATTGAGGTTTATTTCCTGGTATATATACTAAATGAGCAAAGTTTTGCTTTGACTTATAATGGTCTAAACCCATTATAGCACAGTGACTTCATTAATTATAATTAATTTTTTCTATTTCCATAGGATAAGTCATATATAATAGAAAATGGAAAAACCTCTCTCTCATTACCAGTGAATTTTTTTAAGCTAGTCTATTCCTAATAAATAGCCTAGGCCTTTTTTTTTTTTTTTAAATCTGAGTAGTCTCCATTGGTTCTGAAAATAGAAGTTATTATTATCTCACACCTCAGATTGAAACATTAACACAAGACTGGTTTTATACATTAACACACCTTCTGTCAAGGTAGACTGAAGATTCAAATACTTCTCTAACAAAATTCTTGTGATTTCATGTTATTCAAGTATTATCCAAGATGGAGAACTATAGTGATTTATTGTAGAAAAATTAAGAGGCCTATTACTTGCCATGGAAAGTACAGACATACTGTTAGTTTGACATAAGCCGCATAAAGATATTAAATGTGACTCTAATTAGTTTTATTCACCACTTGAGTCTCTGCAGTTGGATTCCTTTGATATCATCCTGCTTCTATCTAACATGAGTAATGGGAATGGTTAGTGAGCAATATTTCATACTGCCACATTCCAGTAGAAGTGGTTCCCACTTGTATGCAGTGTTCCAGTGGATGCACTTTGATAAAATGGTAAAAAGGAGAAGCTCATAACTATCTCATTTCTTGACACAGAAAATCCTGCAGATTGGTGATACATCAGTATGTACAAAATTATCCTTTGCTAATACAATGAACCTGTTTATTATAATACACTATGCTCACTTAATCACTGTTCCACATAAATCATATTTGTTATGTACTTACATAATGCCATTCAGCAAAAAAGGCACATTGTATAATTCAAAATATCCTTAATTAAGCTGGTTAAAAGCAAATTTCCAACTTGTTAAAAAAGCTCCAAGCAAATCAGAAACAGAGGGAAAGGATCTGCATCTTAGTCTAAAAGTTCTGAGTCCCAACTTACAAATTATCTGTTGATCTGGGAAAAATCTACATGCTTGTTCCTAAATTAGAACCTTTACTTTGGTAAGTTCCCTGGCCCAAGCTTATGTAAAAGCTTGCTGTGGGTTGACCTTGGCTGGTATCTGGCTGGATGCCAGGCACCCACCCACCTCTCTCTCCCTTTCTTAAACAGGACAAGGGAAGAAAACATAATGGAACAGCTCATGGCTGAGATAAAGACAGAGATCAATTACTAATCAATTACCAATTACTGTCAGAGGCAAAACAGGCTTGGCTTTGGGAGAATTAATTTAATCTTTTGCCCATTTATTGAAAAATGAGAAATGAAGACAAATTAAAATAATGTTTTTCTTCACAATCTCTCTTTTTCCTGGGCTCAATTTCACTCTATTCCTGACTCCTCTTACTCCTCCACCCCTACCAAACAGAACAGGAGGACGGAGAATGAGAAGTTGAGCTCCTTTCTGCCACTCCCTCATCCTCACACTTTTTTCCTGCTCCTCACCCCTTTTCCCTCTCTAGCATGGGTCCACTCTATGGGTTGCAGTCCTTCCAGATAAACCTGCTCTATCTTGGGATCTTCTCCACGTGCTGCAGTTTCTTCATATTTATCTTCTCTGGTATGATCTTTTCCATGGGCTACATGGAAATACCTGCTCCAGGTCTTGGAGCATCTTCTCTCCAACTTCTCTGAGCTTGGCGTTCACTGTATTGTTATTTTCCTCACTACTGTGCATCTTTTCCTTCCTAAATATGTTTTCCCTAGATCATGACCAGGCTGAAGGGTTCAGCAGTGTCCCGTGGTGGGTCTGTGGGAGCTGGCAGTGTCTGACACAGGACAGCCCCTGTATTTTCCTCACAGAGGCCATCCCTGCAGCCCATCAGCTGCCAGCACCTGGACATGACCACCCCCAAAAATATCTTTGACTAAAAGAGACTCCTAATTCGCCTGATGTTGAAATTCCTGAATGAGGAAGGAAGTAAATAAATAAAATATGATCATACTCTTTGTCTCTTTTCACAAGGAACATGTTAATTCCATTTCACATTGTCTAGCACTTCGTGTGTGGCCTGCTGAATGAAAAAGACAATGGGAAATGCTGTATTAAATTTGGTTATGACCGAAATCGGCCATCTGGGTCAACATAAGTGTGCCTGGGTTAGAGGGAGAGGGCTTAACGGGGAGTTTCTAGGATATAATCGCACTAAAATATTGATTAATTCTTCCATAAAATCATAGAATGGTTTGAGTTGAAAGGGACTTTAAAGATCATAAAGTTCCAACCCTCCTGCCATGAACAGGTACACCTTCCACTAAAGCAGGTTACTCAGAGCCCATTCAGCCTGGCCTTGAACACTTCCAAGTATGGGACATCCATAATTTCTCTGGGTGACCTGTTCCAGCACCATAGCGAAGAACTTCATCCTAATACATAATTTAAACCTACCATCTTTTAGTGTGAATTCACTACCCCTTGTCCTATCACTACATGATCTTTTAAAAACTCTCTCCCCATCTTCCTTGCAGGCTCCCTTCAGGTACTGGAAGGTCACAATTAAGTCACCCCTAAGCCTTCTCTTTGCCAGGCTGAACAAATCCAATTCTCTCAGCCTTTCCTCATATGAGAAATGTTCCATCTGTCTAATAATCTTGATGACCTTCCTCTGGAGCTGCTCCAACAGTTCCATGTCCTTTCTGTGCGGGGTACCTCAAAGCTGATGCAGCACTGCAGTGGGCTCTCACCAGAGCAGAGCAGAGGGGCAGAATCCCCTCCATCACCCTGGTTCCCACGCTGCTTTGGATGCAGCCCAGGACACAGCTGGCTCTCTGGGCTCCGAGTGCACATTACCAGCTCATGCCCAGCCCCTCACTGACCAGCACCTCCAAGTCCTTCTCAGCAGGGCTGGTCTCAATCTGTCTCTCCCTCAGTTTGTGTTGACAATGAGGGTTTCCCCTACCCTGGTTCAGCACCTTGAACTTGGTCTTGTTGACCCGTATGAGATTCCCATGGGCTCATTTCTTGAGATTGTCCAGGTCCCTCTGGATGGCATCCTGTGCCTCAGGTGTGTCAACAGCACCACTCAGCTTGGAGTCATTAGCAATAGAAATAAGAGTCATCTAAGTGGTTTTCCAGATAAGAAGAACAGTCTAAATAAGTTAGTATTTGATATTGCATTTGTAATTTTCAGCACCGAAATGCACTTCATGTTTCTTTAGTAACAATCAAAAATATCAAAAGGAAAGGGTAGTTTCAATGGAGAATAACGGTGATGGGAGGAGGATTCATGGTTATGATAATTAGAGAATAGGCTGCAGTTTAGGCTGTAGATTAGAAAAAGCACAAAAATATTGAAGAATTCCTCCTAAAGAGACAGCAAGGTAAGGAGAATATTTTATGTCAGGTAGAAGAGCAATATGAAATTCTTCTGTTATGACCTTAATGCCTTTCTCATTTTTCTTTTTTTCCTGGCAAGCTGGGAAAACAGTGCTAAAATGAGTTCTTAATTAAAATGAAGTGAATTGAGGAAACACTGATGATTCTCTGTTATCTTGAAAACTATCTTTTCCTTTGGAAAGGAAAATGAAGAAATGAAAGTTCTGTTTAGTCAAAGAAATACTAGGATAATTTTTACTTAATCATTATTTTTTTATATATTTTTAGACTTGTAATATGATAATACCTAGTGATACATATTTGAGAAAAGCCAAAATTTAAAAAAACCCCAAACCTGAAATAACCATCAGTATTTTGATACCACAATGTTTTAGCCTGTAAGATTTAAATATTTAGAGAGTAAGTAGGTAAAATAAATAAAAGACATACCAAAAACTGTTTTGAAAGCGTATTTCTTTGTGTTCAAGTTGATACATTTCCTCCTATACATCTTCCCTGTTGTGTGTTAAAGCAAACAAAACAAAGACATCAGCCTGGAATAAAGACTGCTTTGCTTTAAGAAATGAGGAAAATATTAACTCTGGTATGTGATTTCCACTGAAATAAATTTTGGATCTCTTGCAATAATTTCAGTATGACTAGGAAGAACTGAACTTGCAAAATTTAAATGTATTGTTTTGGACAAATACAGTGTCAGTGTCTGTAAAAAAGGAGATAAAACATTTAAAAACCACAAAAAGATAATTGCATAAAGACATGCCTAGTTAAGATTTAAATAGGTAGTCCTGCCAACGTTTAATATTTAAAGGAAGAAAAAGAAAAGAAAGAATAGTTTGGGGTTGAAGAATTGTCACAATGTGTTAAACTAGAACAGAGTCAAAAGTAATGGCTGAATTTTCACTGGCTGTCCATTAGACCTGTCTGTCTAATTGAACATTAATGGGATTTGGGTATTTTACTCCCATGTGACTGAAAATTCCAGACATAGTTACTAACAGAGAGAAATAAAGAGCAGAACACAAGATGAAGAATTTCACAAAGAAGCCAGAAAATAAAAAGAGTAAAAATAAAAGCAAACCTTTTCATATGCTGAAACCATAACCATGGAAAGAGTAAGCAATACTTGCTGTTGAGCAGAGGTGCTAGAAGAGAATCAAGGATGCATTTTTTCCAGAGTTCATATGAGAAAGGAGTCAATACCTGCTGGTAACAGTGGTGTGGATTTTACATTGACAATGTAATATTTGGTAATATGTTTGTCAACCCAGACTCATGCCTCTCTGAGGAACATTTTGCTATTATATCTCCAAAGAAAAAATATGAAATAGAAAATGTATCAGAAAAAAACCAAGTTTCTCACAAAAAGGCTAAAATGCAACTGATTTCTCATAAAAGCATTTTTGCTACTTCAGAATATATTGGCTCAATTTTGTTAATTTAATCCTGAAGGAAGTCATGTCCACTGGAAAAACATAAACTGCATCAAGCTAAACCATAGAAATACAGAGAACACTTAATTAATCCATTGGAGAGAAAGTGAGAAGCAGGGACAACTGAGCTCCAGAGGAGTTTCCCAAAGAAAAGAAATGGCTTCCCTCAGTGCAGGACATGTGAAGCAGAACATCTTCAATTTAATGATGGGAATCAGAGCCTGCTTTAAAAGCTAATTAGCTGTATTATTACACAGCTGTGGCTGAGCAGACCACCTCTGGAGCCATGCTTGGGAATAACAGAACTTTCCATTGTAGTGCATAACTCCACGGCTGAAGATAGACTCTAGGCCAGCAGAGAGACTGCATTGCTCCTTCTGTGGTTTGCTTGCTGAGTATCCACTTAGTATATCTGGTTTTAGACCCATGCAGTAGTTTACATAGTTGGTGAAGTGAGCACTAGTAAAACACAGCCCAGGATTTCTTTTTATTCATTTGACAGGTTCCTGACACTCTCACTTTGCATCTATTTATGTGATAAGAGGTGACAGTAGAGGCCCTTTATTCCCCCCTTTACAATGGCCCACACCAGCTATATTTGCAAGCTGTATGAGTGTTTCCTCATCCCACATTTGCAGAAAGTTTGTAAAAATAACTGTTGAATCTCAGTGTTTTCAAGATTGTTTTCACTCATTCTGTCATGAATGTAGGAATATGATTTCAAAGTAGAATAGAGTGGCAACAGAAGGTGAGGCATCAGAACAGAAGAAGGTTGTTGACTGCAAAAGAAGGTGTTTAGTTTCTGTCTTCACCTTGGAGGGAGGTGAGTCTAGAAAATCCCCTCAATGCCTGGGTCACTGCTTACACTCTCCTTGAATACATAAAACTCCTCCACTGTTATTTGAACTGGCTAACATTTCTGAACTGTCCAAAACTAACAAAGTCCTAGCAAAATCTTATGTTTAAGCAAATATGCTCTCTTGATGACACTGCAGTAACACCATCTTAGTTACATCTCTTCTTTTACCAGTCCTCTGAGGGGTTGGTTTTTTTGTTTTGTTTTTGTTGGTTTTTTTTCCCCTAGAGAAATTCCACCTTTAAAATGATGGCATTAGTTATGTGGAAATACTAAACCCAAAACTGAAGTTTTAGTAGGATTCCTAGAAAACCCCTGTAGGGTGCTGGAAATTTTAAATGTAGAAAACAACACGTAAAGGACTTCAAATTATGATTTTTGTGACTTCTCCATCAGCAAATGTTTTCCTATAATTTAGCTGGCAAAACATAATAAGTTTTTGATAATATTGAAAATATTTCTTCTCCCCTGAAAATAGTTTCTGAGGTTCTTCCATGATGAGCAAGCTGAAATCTAAGTAGTTATGTATATCTGCATATTTTGGAACCATCTGTAATATCATTACGAATTTAATAAAGTGTATTCGTTTATATAATTTAATGTTCTTTGGGTTCTTAACATCTAGTGCCACAGCTGTTTGGAAAGACACACCAGTGATGCATTTAAAAAATTTGACATGCAAAAAGACGTTTCTGTGAAGCTAAATGTGCATATATTCAGCAGTCTTTTAAACTTGGGAAATGTCTAGTACTTTTCTGCATAAGTTTTGGCCCTAGGTATATGGGCTGCTTTCTATAATATACATGTCATAAGAAAGCTCTGAATACATGCACTCTGCAGTCTATTACAATGACTAATCTAATAATAAGGGGAAGTAAACATAAGTGTTTTCATGTTTCCCTAGTGCTGGGATGGAAAGAGAAACTGAAATCAGGACACTACATCAAGAGCCAGAAACTGTACATTTGTTAATTTTGAAAGGAATATGTGTATTTGAACTTTACTCATTTTGCTACCAAAAGTTCTCTGCAAAAAATCATATCAGAAAAAGTAGTGAACCACAGGATTATACTGAGAGCTATGCAATGAGATAAACTAATAAGAAATATGATTTAGCTGTCATTGGAAAAAGCATGCAGATGCAGACAGAGTCAATACTGACCTAGTATTTTAATAGTTGGCTTGGACTGATACAGTAAAAGACAGAGATGGTGTTTCTTTGCCTGTAATATTGATCTTTTCAATGAGTGTGATGAGTGGAAGCCATAGAGTAAGGTGTTTGTTGTGATGTTTTCTGAGGTTAACAATCTCTTCCATCAGCAACATATCCTATTTCTTAATGATTCATTTGTCCAGTGATAGAATATTTGGACTACACCATTGAGCAGCAACAGGCCTCTCACCTGAAATACTGAATGTCTTAGTTGGATCTCTGAGCTATGCACAGATGAATTTCAATCTACTCCCTAAAATATCTGTCCCTGAAAGTTGCTGTGCATAATTAGGGTTTTTCAAACTTGTATATGTTTCTTGTTCATTTGTTTGTATTGGTATATCCCTTTCAACCCCCCACCCCCAAATTCCCTGTGGTATCACCCTGAGGAAAACATTGTCAATCACCCTGAAACACCTAAAAGAAAATGTTCTCCCATTTGACCAGGTGCTCAAGCACCCACCTTTCCCATTGTTGTTTTAAGCATCTCTGTCCTGAGCCACCCCCTTCCTTCCCCTGCACTGGTTTTAAGCTCTCCCCTGCTCAGGGTACACCCCAAGTACTTAGGAGGAGAACCGAGGTCCAAAAATCACTCTGGCTCGAGATTTTCCCTGAAATAAAACCTCTTAAAACCACACCAGGAGTCTGCTCTTTCTTCCAAGCCTCAGAGCACGCTGCAAGCCTGAGATTGAAAGCCACCAAGCCTTCCTTATATGCTGGTCCAAGAGCTACAGCTGGCCGGTGAGCAGCTCAGGAAACCAGTATACGTGAACACATTTCTGTGCACAGGATCATGTGTTCTGTTGCTACCAGCTCAACATTTCTGGGTTAGCATTTTAGATGCTCTGTTTTATTGGCTGGTATTCAGTTCAAACAATTTCCTGGAGTGATCTGAATCTTGCAGGCTTAGATTTTAGACTTATTGAGTAGAATATAACTATCCCAAAAAAATAAAGTATATGATCTTTATAACTTGGCACTTAATCAGAATTAGCAAGAGCCTTTTTTCTTTATTCCTGATATCAGAAAATACACAAAGATCCTTAAACTCTTACACAACAGATGAGTGAGTACTTACCTCTATGTTCAGTAGCCTGCAGCAATCACCTTGTCAGCAGAGTTTGAGAATTCTTGCCTAGGAAAGGAATAAAACAAGAAAACATGGTTATGTCATTACAGAAATTAATGGTGAGCTAATGAATTAAAGAAAGAGGTCTTTAAAAAGGGTAATTTAATAGGGACATACAGGTATAACTTTTCTCTCAGTATGTTCTTCAGCCATAGACTGATATTAGCTAAGAACCACTGGGGGGTACAAGAGCATATTCATTTTTTCAGTCTTTTCTAACCTCTGTCAGAAATTAGTTATAGAGAGCTCAAGGGAGGTCATATTCCAGTGGGGGTATCTGCAAGCTTAAAATGAAGCATATTAATTGGTGCCTAATGATTGAAGAAAATGCTGATTCCTGAAGCCGAGCCAGCTTCTTATAGTCTGGATGGAATTGATTTCTGCTGTGCTTGTATTCATCATAAACATGAACTGTAGGCTTATAAGATGCTATTTTTTAAAAAATATATTGGAGTGTAATGATTCCTCTGGGAGAAGTTTAAAAGCCCGTAAATACAAATCCTCAAGAGAAAAAAAGACAGACAGAAACACAAAACTTCATAAACAGAACTCGCATTAAGAATTTGGACATCAAAAGTCAGAATTCAGCAGAAGTAAATAATAAATTAATTTGGATGCACTGATGTAGTGCCTGTGGTTTTCCTCTTTGTGAGTTTTTAAAGATCTATATTGAAAAACACACTTAATATCCAGGAAAAAAACCCCCAAATATACAGCACCCCACCAGGGCCTGTTTCTTTCCAGTCAATTTGTCTCTAAGTCTGTTGTCTAAAATGTCTCTGATCACAGGAATGTTTCATAAGAACACAAGCTGGAGTATGTACAACTTCTATGTTTTAATGTTAATTTTAATGTGTAGAAAAAAAAAAAAAAAACAAAAAAAAACACACAAAAAAAACCCGAGTAGGAGAGTACGAAAAATTGTTTAAAGGGAAAAAATACAGCAAGCAAACAAACATACAAAAAGGCTAGAAGAGGTCAGTGGAAGACCTGCCCATGAGGACTGATATAATTTCTAACCTGAATGCTTTAGAGGTCTTTGAAATCCTTGGTAGGACGTACTAAATGTGCAATGTGTAACTACCTTAGCACTGTGAAGGACCAAGGAGGATTCTGTTCTTTTCCCCTGTTTATTTCTGAACCCTTTGTTGTTCTATCAATATGCTGCTGATGGTGCAATGTTCACCTGCCATTTCATACAGACAAAAGACCTCTGGGCAGATGACTGGCTCCAAACTACTGATGACCAATTTTAGAAAAGAGATGCTGCTCCTAGTGAGAGCAGAGAATTTAAATGAGAATATTTCTCATGGAAATTATTACTTCTGACTAATACTCCCCAAATCATTACAATGGGATATTGGATTCCATGTAACAAAATGGAGTTGCTAGGCGATATGGGTGGTCAGCCCTTTTCTTGTGAGAGTTGGATTTAAAAAGTACTTTATGTATTCTATTCTGAAATTCAAACTATTTGTATTTAAATATGATTGCAAATGTGTTAAACTAAGGTTTCATATCAGCCAAAAAAAAGTAAGATGTATCATTTGAATTTTGCTTGTGAATTACAAAGTTTTTCATTTTGGGACACATTTTCCACTGCAGTTTTGCAGGCAGAACCACCAGAGAACACTAATTAGCATGTTTTTAGGATGTAGTGGATTTTAATGGCACAACTGGAAAATCGCCCACATGTCCCTAGAAAATTATAAGCAGAGATTTTCCAGCTGAAACAGAAAAGCAGATGGATAAGTATGAAACTAATGTTATTTCTTCTGGGGCCAGAATGTCAAAGTGAATATCTAATGAAGCTTCTTTTTTTTTCCTTGAGCACAAACCATACAATAAAGAAATATATCAAGTATCATTCTAAGACAGGAAAGTAAAGAGGACTTGAAGTCATTTAAATGTATATTAGAAAAGAGTGAAGAGCTGGAGCTTTACTTAGAGATAAGAGTAAATAAAGTCCTTTACTCATTTTATGCATGCTGGGTTACAGCATAGTCTGACTTACATTAGAAACCAATCTTCAGTCACAGAATTCAGATCAGGATGCGGCTCTCTGGAGACTGGATTCTGGGTCATCTATCAAGGGCAGATGATTCAGGGGCACTGCTTATCATTTCACACCCATTTCACAAAGTAGCAAGTAAATTATTATTTTCCCTAAATTACTTATGTGAAACTTGTTTCTAAAGACTGGTCTGGGAAAGGTTATTGTAAGAGTGGAAATAAAAGTTCCTCTGAATGGAAAGGTTTGTCTCTGTGAAGTCAATTTTGCATGTGCAGTATTGACAATATTTCATTAAATAACATTATAAAAGTGTTGTGCAATGACAGCATAGCCTATTACAATATACATTACGTTCAGCAATGGCTCAAGCTAACAAGACCCAGGATCAGGACTTCTTAGACTGTTGGCTAAAAGAACACTGGCAAGGACACCAGGACAAGTATGAATATAGTCCTACTGGGGGTCTTTTGACTTCCATCTGTCAAGAAAGGCAAGCAGATGTGGCTTCCCTGTAACACCTCATTGAAAGGATAACAACTCTAACAGTACAGTACCTTGCCAAAGACCATGGTTACTGATTTGCTTATTTGGTTTTGCAGAAATAATTTTGTACCTTCAATAAGTTAGTGAACTTGATCAGCCATATAATATCTACAAAATTGGTGTCCTTAGAGAAGAGATTATCTATGTTCATTTAAATAAGTGGTTTCAGAGAACACAGTAAAAGTAAGTCAGTAATTACTTGCCCCATGCCCAGTCTATGAACCAGAAAAATGTTGCTGAGGGGATTTCTAATTATGTATCTTTTAAATTAATTTGAAAAGGCTAAACACTAGCAGTGTCAATGTCTTGATCTGTCACAGAAATGACCTGTGTCTATATCTCTAACACAGCTGCAGTAATGGGGCAGTAAATATTTGTGATAGCAATATTACAACTCTTTTCCTAGATTCTTGGTATGTCAAAATCTGAGGTGATTGAGATTGCGTATGATGGCAGCAGTGTGTTTCATATTTCAATGTCTTTGACTGAGTTTATGGTAAAATATTAGGCTTGCCCTTGCAATAAATATTGAAGTTTCTAGGAATAAAATGTTGTCTCTCTGTTCCAAAAATGTCCACATTTAGTTCTCCAGCTGACCCAAATACATATGACATAATTCAGTAATAATTAAGTTATATTAACCTATGCAAAACATAGGCTAAATTATTTTTGATAATGAAATTGGCTTATGGATAGGTCATTTGTTATCTCTAGAGAATACTATAGCCTTCTGTATAGTTCCTAATGTCTATATTTATCACAGAAAACATCTCATCTTTAAATCAAGAACTGAACTGAAAATAGCTGAAAATAGGGGAAAGCATTAGATGTGCTTACCTCGTTTTCACTCTTAGAATCAAAGAATGACCCTTGTTGGAAAAAACCTTTAGGATCATCAACTCCAATCATCAGCTTAGCCCCACCACCCTTAAACCATATCCTCAAGTGCCATATTCACATGTGAACCATTCCTGGGATGGTCACGCTACCACTTGTCTGGGTAGCCTGTTCCAATGGTTTGTGAAGAAATGTTTTCCTAATATCTAAACTAACCTTGTTGTGGTGCAACTTGAGGCCATTTCCTCTCATCCTGTCACTTGTTACTTGGGAGAGAATGCCAACGCCCACCTGGCTACTACCTCCTTTCAGGGAGTTGTAGAGAGCAATAACGTCTCCCCATGGTCTCCTTTTCTCCAAGGTAAGTGATCCCAGCTCCCTCCATCACTCCTCATAGGACTTGTACTCCAGATCCTTCACCTTCTCTGGACATCTCTAGGGCCTCAGTGTCCTTCTTGTACTGAGGGGCCCAAAACTGAATGCAGTACTCAAGACACAGTCTCATCAGTACCAAGGAAGAGGGAATGATCACTTCCCTACTCCTGCTGGCCACACATTATGATTATAGTCAGGGACAGTATCCTGATCTAGTAGGACCTTTAGATCTCTTGTTCCCTTTCACAGGTTGCTTTTACATAGACACTAACTGTTCAAAAAGAGCCTGTGTATGGTGTATGGTGGAACTTCACTGTGGTACTGAGACTGTATTCTTGTTTTTCCTTTTTTTCTGTTTCCTTTCTGTTTCCAGTTAAAACAAACATGTTTGATCAGGTAACTGTTAGTTTAAACATTACTTTAAATATTTCTTTTATAAATTTTAATGTTGAGCATGAAAATTCAAAGGTGTTGTATTCAGGGATGTTTCAAGACAGAAGTGAAAGATGGAATCTGACTCTTCTGTTAAATAATGGTGATTAATGTGGTGAAGCGCTGTCCTCTTCATTCAAAATAGCAGTAATTCTGTTTCTGGTAAGGAGACAAGAATGACGTGCACAGTAGGAGTCTTGAATTTCTTTGATCCAAGCAGATCCTTTGATTCTGGTATTAAAGAATAAAATAGGAAAGGTCTCCTGATGAATTTAGAAGAAATCCTTATAATCTGAAAGAAACATAGATTTTTAATAACAGCAATTGATCCACAGTAGAAGAAACTGAAATTATTCAACAATTAAAACAGAGTAATTTGCACCTTTTTTTTCAAACTTGTAGCTTTTGTTGTTTGGCTTGTGCAACTGATGGCTCTTTAGTGTTTCATTACAAGGAAATAGTATATGAATTCTGATTACTATAGGACAGATTTATGTTATCTCTGGTCTTAACAGGTTTTTTGTGTTTCTCCCATATATATAATTGATGTCTTATCAAGTAGTACTAATAAAAAATTCTGGGTTAAGGACAACTGTTTTATCTCATTTTCAGGGTTCCTTTTGCAATGCCTAATTCACATTATTGTTAGTGGAAAATTAGTGCAAGTTAAGACAATGCAAGCAACAGAGACAGGAATTGTCACCAATAAGAGCTGTCAGAAAAGACAAATAATAGTAAACAGAAAATAAAGATAAATACATACTCTCTTTGTTGAGTGTTCATGTGTTAAGGAAAGAACAGAATTTAAACTTCTACCACAAACAGCTGATCAGAAATATCCAGACTGATTTAAGTTGTCATGGTGATCAGCCACTCTTTGCAGATAAGCCCCTGGCTGCTCTGCAGACCAGAGTACAGGCAGTAGTAATTCACACTGTTGTGTATAAAAGGGTCTCTCAAATATAAGAGATGTCTTCACTGAGTTCTGATAAAAATTCTCTCTCTTTTGTTAATGAAATGTCTTTTCTAGTAGGTCCATCTTCCCTTTTAAATAATATGTGGTCCTTTGATCATGCATTACTAGGCTGTGGGAGACAGTAAAGTTAGCCTCCTTTTTTTGACTCTTAGAGGCAGAGCAGGCACCAATGTTAGAAAGTGTTAGTCTCTTTTTAGGGAAGAGATTATGTTATTTCTGTCTTAGTGTTTGGATAAGCCATTGTAGAATGTCTGGCTTTGTTTCTGGTGGCTGCTATGCCCTATTGATGACAAGAACTAGCAGAATTTCCAGTGATATGGAAAAGAAAATGGCACATTTCTTTCTAACTCTTTTGGAGTGTATGAGACTTGATAAATGTAAGAAAACTTATGTGTATGAATGTGCTTCCAGATCTTAGAGATAAAGTGTTCCTGTGCCAAAATATTATTCAAATGTGATGAAAATTTTCTCCAAAAATGTTGTAGGTGATAGAGAGACTGATAGTCCTATTCACAACACTTCAAACTCCCTACCAAATACAGTTAAAAAATAACATGACACTGGTTTGACACAAATTGCTGCAGACTATACATTTGTCATTCCCCTTACCAAACAGAAACCAGGAATTATGGGTTGACATGCTTCTTATTCAAGTATATCTGAGAGATTTAGATGAGAAAATAAATGAAACAGTCAATACTATTGATATGATTTATATAGGGTCTGGTTTGGCTGACTTTTCAAGTGTGCAAGAAATTGCTTGTTGGACATCAGAGTGTTGTCATTGTGTAGCAATTAGGACATTATGGCTGTGAAAAGCACTTTCATTGTCAATGAGTCTGAGTGTGAGGAAGCATATTTGAGAAGCATTTGTGTTTACCATGGAACAGTATGTGCTTTTATTTTCATGATTTGATTATTTATAGAGAAAAGTTGAAGAAGGGGCTCCAGCTCACTTTGTTCCTGATGCTATAAATATCTTCCTTTTGTATAAACCACAACCATGTTCTGAAAGCAACTTAGAGCTGAGTATAGACTCAAGTATAGCCTTATAAAAAGCAGTCATGACTTTAAGTATTAACCTCTGTTAATACTTAAAAAACATTCACAAATTCTTTGTATCAGATAACTTGTAGAGTGCCCATTTGCTATGGCTTTGTGAGCAAATTAGCCTACAAGGTATGGAGGAATCACATAGAAGCAGCAAAGCAAATTCTGTATAATACAGTGGAAAGACACATTGGAAAAAGGTTCTACTGTCAATGCTAGTAGATTTTTTTATAATCTAATCCTTTGCAGAACAGTTATAAATGCCCAGGGCATTATAATGTCTCTTCATACTAAAAAAAAGGTCACTAACTTAAAGTTTAAATATAAATGGTTTTATTTGCCTCTGTATGCAGGTGCTGGAATACAGACCTAAGCAGTCATCACTTTCACATGTGTCAGCTTAGCACTCTTGTTGAGAAAACCAGCCTTGGGATTTTATTCTGAACACAGCACAGCTTAGAGACAAGAACACATTTTACCTTTAGGAAAAATTCTGCTACTTTGGATAAGCAAAACTAGAAGGTTAGACTCTTTTCTCATCAAGTCCTTGATCAAAATCCTAGAATAAGAAAAATCAGCAGGGTAAATGTAGCCATGACCCAGGATGATATCCCAGATAATAACTGTAAATATTTACACCTCACCAGAGAAGCTGGCTTTGAGCTCCAAACTTTCAACTTGCAAGAATGAAAACCTGATCAGAAACAGGAATACTGGCATTTTTGTTATTTAGCTTTTGATTAGGTATCTTTACTGGATTTTCTCACTGGGATCTTCTTTTGTAGCCAGTGGAGAGATATAGGGTGGTTCAGACATGCATGATATAAAATCAGTTAATTAAAAAAAAAAATCTGCCCTTATAATGGATGTTTGGGATGAAAAAAATTTATATTAAATTATTTTCTGTGTTTTTGTGCTTTTATATGTCAAACATTAATGGTTCTCTTTGTTCCTGAAAAGTATATTGGCTTACAAGGGGAATAGGACTTCTTACCCAGTGAATAGAAATTCATGCCTCACTCTTACTGTCTACAAAACGTAAATTTGCATAGATGAAAATGTCTAAAGCTATTTTTTTTATTGAATCCAGAGCTTCTAGTAGAATTTCTTCTGCAGATTTTAAGACCAGTCTGGAAGTGAATGTAGTTGTCAGGATTAGTCAGGACTAAAATTTGTTGCCTGCTTAGTGGAGTGAAAGAATCACGGGAACCCTTTGCAGTAAGACCTCATATAGGACAATGAACAACAGTCTCACCACTGGCAGCTCAGGTAGAGCCTGTTTGCCCGAGGCTTGGCTTTCCAAGTAATACAGACTATCAGGTGAGGCAGCCCTCTATCCCAGCACAAAGCACTTCTGGAGAAAGAAATAAGTTAAGAGCTCTTTCAACAGAATGGAAAGAGCTTGAAATGGAAGATCATGTCTGACAGATATTATCAAGGTAAAAGAGTAACCAAAAAATGGAGCCAGGATTCAGATATTACCTGCTTAGTTACTCAGATTATGAGCTTAGTCCCAGATTTTTTCTAGAATCATTCAGATCACCAGACCAGATCAAATCCTGGTGCTGCATAATTTCTACCTCCACAAGTTTTCAGAAAAAACCTTAACTTTTTAAGCATTTGTGTCAGAGAACTAAACTCTTAAAGACAAGTGTTAAGCAGCACTAATGTAGATGCTGAAACTAGAGTAGCCAAAAAAGGCTGGATTTTTCTGACCAAATTAGACATCTGCAATATGTATGCTTATTACCAAAGTGTGTGTCTCAGTCCTCTTCCTTGTCAGAGAAAGAGGCTTTATAGAGTACATCACACAGGAACAATCAAAAATAGAGTGCCACTGAATCTCAGAGACACCTCTTTCCATCACCTGGGAGGGAAAGCAGGCATTACCTGTTCACATATAGAGGCCTTTATTGTCAATAACTATGGTCAATCAGCTTAGAAGAATTTAACCCAGTGTTCAAGAAGGAGAATACTTACTCCCTCTCTGTCCTGAGCTGCTGCAAACAAAACAAGCCATGGCCCAAGTCTGACATAGCTCTTAGAATCTGCTCAGACTTACCTTTCCTCTCTCTGGCCATTTCCTTGGAATGCATCTACTTAAAGTTTGACTAATTATGAACTGTAGACATATATCTTCACACTCCCTGGTTCACTGCTTACTTCCAGGAAGAAGAAGGTGCCAAACTGAGCAATTTTATCCTTCCAGATCTCTGGAGCCCTAACAAAGGAGCAATTTATGCATCATTGAGTATTATTAAGAAAAGGAAAAATTATTGCTCTGAAATCATTAGATGTTGTTTAAAAAATATGATTGCTAAATAGAGAAAGCTTTTTTGTTCTTACTATGCACATTTAGTATGTGTATCATATTTAGAAATTCACATATGTATATTTAATTTATATATAATTACATCTATTCACATAATCAAATTAATTTTCTAGAAATATATTAATAGAATATGTTTACATAAATATGTTCTATTTATAATATAAATTCAGTATATGTGGTATGCATATTTAGTATTAAATGAGCATTTACCTCATTAATAAATACTCTCATCTTGTTCAAGCATGCTTCTCAGTACTGTACTATAAATCAACAACATTAAAAATCTAATACAAGTCCAGAAGTATCTTTTTCTTATTCTCTTATTCCTTTACCTTTTGTACAGCACAAAATAGCCTCAGGAGGCTGTTAAAATCACAAACAGATAGGTTTTGGAGAAAAACTTCTTGCTTTTAGGCATATTTCTTGTTACAAAATATATTGGGAATAGTCTTTCACACCATAGCCTGTGTATGCATTTTTGTGTTCTAAGTTGTATAGTGAAGATAAACATATATATTCATTTTTACATAGATAATGTGTATATACTACCTAAATATAACAAGAGAAAACACAAATTGAAAAGAAGCAAGTTCTCAATTGATGAAAATCAACAAGCCACCTGAAAGCCAGGAGCATCAGGTGTTCAAAGTGAATTGTTGAGTTTGATTGAAGCTGAGATGGAGTTTGCATAACACTCACCTGTACATGGTTTTATACATGTACCCCTTGAACATGCATGGGTTCTGGTGACATTTAATGTCCAAAGGTTTATTTTTCTTCTCTTTGAAGAGTTCCATCTCTTTTCTTGTTCCCTTTTTTTTTTTTTCTTTTTTTGTAAGAAGGATGATGCGATCTTGTGAATGGAAAGGATGGCTCTACCAGAGTAGCTGTTTGATGAATGCAGACTTTTATTTCAACTTGTACAATGGTGCTCACTGGGGTGAGGGTAGGGATTCTCAAAGGCATAAATGGGAAATAAGCAGAAAGTTCTATTGCCTTCCATTGGGTTCTTAAGAGCCTTTGTTGACCTGATTTCTTAAATTTAGGTAACTGTATATGTTAGTAAATCATCTTTTAAAAAGAATACAAACCTGCAATCTACAGAAGGAGCTGTTTATAATGAGGTTTTTAGCAAAAGGGAGGGTATAAAGCAGCAATGTTACAATGTCTGAGTTGAGAAGAAATAAATCAATCCCAGCCTGA